>JAKSZP010008133.1:0-126151 GCA_022478985.1 Massospora cicadina | reverse complement strand
AGCTGGTCTCCTCCTGGTTCCCAGTTTGGTTCATCAAATCGGACCCTTTCCTTCACACATGTTCAATAGTGGCTACGGCCCCTACACACGTTCCCTCCCCCTCCCCATAGTGGCGTTCCCGCTGGCAACAAGAGATATCATCGCTTCTCTGGGGTGCCTTCCCTGTTATTGAGTTTCGTTTCTTTTGGGTCAAAATTCGGAGGTGTCTGTCCCCTGGTCAGCCTTCCTCGCAATAAATTTAAAATTAAATTTAAATGTATGAAATTCTGGCTCACTGACAAATAGTGGTGAAACTCCTTTCCAGTTTCATATTTGTCATACCAGCAGCAGTGCCTTGGTCATTCTGGGTTGCTGTTTGGGTGCTCTGGAATCTTGGCTGGCAGGCCAGTCTAATTCTTACTTGCTGTTCGCCTGACAACTGGATCCCATGTGAACTTAATCTCCTCAAAGCTGATGGAAAAGATCAAGCTGGCGCCTAATTTGGAGTACAATCAAGAGTTTGAAACTTCAGGCCCAAACAACACCTGCGCCATTGGGCATACCCTTCCATTCCCCATCAAATTGGTAAGCTCATCTTATTGGCCCCTGCGAGGCCTTGGACAATAACACTTATAATATTCTCATAGGTACTTATTTATGAATGAGTATAAGGGATAAATCAGCATTAAAGGTTTCCTCTTTGTGACACAATAATGGAATCCCTTAAGTTTTATCCAATAGTAATCCAAGCAAGAATGAATATTAACTAGTAGAGTACTCGTTTTACGCTTTGCTTTACATTATACCACCTCTGGGCAAAATACAAAAAATTGCTGATCAGTGAATGTTATGGAAGTTATTTCTTTCTATGCTTCAGACAAGGTAGTGATAAGGCTGGGATAACAATGAGTTGTTGACACAAAGATCACGCTCCAAATCCCACACAACTTCTTGTTGCACCTCATAAGTATTGAAGGCTTAGCCCCTTGGAGCCTCAGGTATTGCCTGGTATAGTAGACCCAGCCTATCAGAGGCCTATCACCCTTCTGTTGAGGGAACCTCACTAAGGACCTCATTATAAGAAGATACCAGGAGTATTTTCGGAGGCTTATTTATCCCTGTGGAGGACATTATGCAAACTCACTTGTCTCTATGTTGGATATGCCTGCCGATGGGTACCTGTTATGTACATTACCCAAAGTTATATCACGGATGAGCTGACCCCAGATGAGCTTAAACAAAGTTCACACTTTATTGGAAGAAATTTAGCGACATATTCTTTAAATTTGATAATGAGTATGGCCATATTAAGTACTGGAGCCACTCCATTGATGTGGGTGATGCCTACCCATTCAGTCAAAATCTTACCGCAAGTCAAAGGTGGAAGAACAGCAGATGAGAATGGAGCTAAGAAGTTACTAGATGCGGGGTTTCTAGTTCCTTCATAAAGCCCTTGGTCTTCTCCTCTCTTGCTAATCATAAAGAAGAACGGAGGTCATTGGATAGTCATGGACTGCCGCAAAATTAAACAACCTCTCAAAAAAGGAAGCTATCCTATCCCCCACATTGATTACGTCCTGGCACAACTCGCCTAATCTAACTTTACTCCACAATGGACTTTGCTAGCGGCTATTGGCAAATGGACCTTTTTTTCCAAGACCAGGAGAAATGTACTCTTATTTGCAGTGAGGGTCTCTTCCAACCCACCCAATTACCTCAAGGGTTGTGCAACCACCTGAAACTTTCCAGTGTGCCATTGATCACATCTTGCAGAATTTAAAGTTAAGTTGTATCATCATCTTTCTTCATTACATCATGGGTTTCAAAAACATTCAATGAACATCCTGATCACCTGAACGAGTTATTATAAAGCTTACATGAGTCAAATAATAAGTTAAAATACCTAAAGAGTACCTTTTAGCACTAGTAGTTCTCAATTCAAAAGGGAGAGCCGCCATGCATCTTTATTTGCAAATGAGCCAAATAAAGAGATTATTAAAAATACAAGACCCTAATATAGCCTTAAGTTATAAGCCTAGGAAGCCATATCAAAAGGAGTGGAAGCTTTAAAGATACTTTTGTCAAGCGCTCACTTTAGCTGGCAGACCATGGCGGACAACATAGGGTTTGGGGCATCAGTGACATGTGGCATAAGGAGGTATAAATGTGGGTTTTTTTTGTTAATGAGGCCAGCAGTGTCCATCGGCTCAACGTATTGAGCATGTTGAAGCGCAGCGAAAAGTGATGAGAGCAAGCACACAAGTGAAAGACTTGATGCGCTGGAAGGATTGGTGGTAATATCAAAACGTACTTTCTTCTAAAGAAAATTGGATTTCCTTGGACGCTCCATTTCTCAAGAGGGAGACAAGCCCATACAAGATAAGGTCAAAGCGATCTCAAAAATGCATCCTCCTAAAAACCATGGTATATTTAAGTATTTCTAGGGATGATGGGGTATTATCATCAGTTCATCCCCAAGTTCGCCCTACCCAGTGAGCCTCTTATCCGCCTAGTGACTAAGAACACCCCCTTCCAGTGGAATGCTGAATAGAAGGCCGCTTTTGAGACGCTGAAACAAATGCTACAACAACTTCCTATCCTGAGGCACCCTGACTATGGTAAACTATTTATCTTGTTTATTGATGCCTCAGACTACGCCATTGGGGTCATCTTAGCCCGACTGGATGAAAATGATGTATATCATCCTATATCCTTTTTCAGTAGGATGCTGTCAAAGGCGGAATGCTAGTACAGAATAACGGAGAAGGAGTGCCTTGCTGTTCTGTTAGCTGTAAAGCACTACCGCCCTTTAGAGTATGACACTTCTTCACTGTGGTTACAACCACGCTTTATAAACAGTTACATAACATGAAGGATCATACTGGCCGGTTAGCTCGCTGGTCATAAAGCTCCAGCATTATAACATAAAAATTGAACTCTGTGATAGAACCCTACACATGAAAGTTGATGGGTTAACTCAGCTGCAAGTCCTTCACATGGATAATTATGATGCTGAGAGGCTATATGACTTTCTAATGACCCCCAATAATTAGGAGTATGAGGATGAGCCTATCCAGAAAATGTTAGCCAGAACTCCCGTAACACCAAAGTGGAGACTAGAAAAGTGTACAAACAGATGTGGAAAGTGGCTGCCCTCCTTCGGCCCTAAGAACGTGTACCTGCTATCCTGGAAGCTCACTCTACCCTAGGTCATGAGGGAGAAAAGAAAACCTATGAGTGGATTAGGGATCAGTACTATTAGAAAGGAGCTATGGAAACTATTGTCAGTCTTGGATGCCTGACTTACGTGTAAGAAGCATTCCAGTTTCAAGATTAGTTACCAATTTCAACCATCTACACCTCAACAACCGTTTCACATCAATCATCCTAGACGTATTAGTTCTCCTCCCACAGACTACTGGTGGAAAAAACATATCATTTTGCATTGACCACTTTACTCTAAGTGGGTTAAGCCGTGACTCTCCCTGCAAACTACCAAGGCCAAAGCCACGTTTTTACATCAAAACAAGTTCACTCATCATGTCTGTCCCCAAGTAATACTCTGCGACAATGGTATAAACCTCACCTCCAGAATAGTAAAAATTTTGGCTAATCCACGGGAGCCCAACAACTTTTTCTAATCTCCGTATAAACCCTTTACCAATGGGACCATGGAGAGAGAAAATGGAAACTTGTTTACATTATACAAAAAATGGCATCTTCTGATCCACTTCACTGAAACAATTCCTACCCAGAGCTCTTATAGCCTAGTGTATTAGTTATCATTGGATCCTGAAAATGTTTCCATTCCATGTCTTAGATGGGCGGGAACCAGGAACACCTACCATCTTTGCTAAAGATGTATATCCTCTAGTGTTGAGAAATTTAGAAAGCCATGAGAAGATTGGCTCAGCACATCACCAGCTCCAATATGAGGCTATGGCAATTAAGCTAAAACGGTGACTAAGAAGGGCGGCTGAAAAGAGCTTGTACCCCCTATCTTCCTTCCAAGTAACTGATCTGGATCTGTATTATCATAACCGCATCATTCCTATAAGTGGTAAGCTTGTACAATCTGGGAAGGCCCTTTTGTCATCACCTACAAGAGAGTAACGGAGAATTATATCAAATCCTTGGCTACAGGGTTCATCATCAACTGGGTACATGGCCACTTCCTACGGGCCTATTTCACCCCAAAATCCTTGAGGATCGAGATGTTGGACAATTGCCCTCTTAGCTTTAGAGAAGAATATTTTGGATGACAATGGGCTGAAAGGGGGTAATGTCAGACCATTATAAGTTTGATATTTAAAATATAGCATTTTAGATAAAATAACAATGGTATAGGCCAAAAGACCCTGGTTTATACTCAGTGGAACTCCTCAAATTGATGAAACGCTATTGGTGATAATTCTTGGGCAAATAGCATGAATTCGGGCAGTCAGATAGCACCAACTATGCGGCAGAACGAGGGGAGTCCATCTGAGATTCCTCCCAATTCCATTAACAACTTGGTCAAACCACCTATGTGGGGACCACCCCCTTTTATAGCCTCAGAGGGGTCCCCACAAGTGTAAAAATTTTCCCTCATGGTGTAACAGTCAGGCTGCACCTGATCCGCACATTGCTTCATATCAGGAGGCACTCGATCTGAACATTGCTTTGATAGGATGGGCCTCAAATGGGAGAGAAGTGTCAGAGGATAATTTAAGGAAGTCAGAGTTGGTGGTGAGTTGGACAGGGAGTCATATGATTGAGGGTGAGGGATTCGAAGCTCCAAGACTGAGATGTATCCAAGAAAATATGGTGTTGTGGTTATGAATGGCATGGATGATGATCTGGTGGGATGAGAAGTCTTTGTGAGCGATGTGTTAGATGGTGTTCAAGAGAGCCTAATGTAGGGGAGATCTTATTACAAGACTAGTAAAGTGCTATTTATTAGGGGATGGTTGGGGCCTAAATGGCCATTTACATCTTTTAAGAAAATCAGGAAATTAAAATAAAATCGCTTGCTATTATAAATCTTATATTAATAAAATTATATTGGATCGAATAGATGAGCTCAACTAGTGAGCTTGGCGTGGCGTTGGCATCATTCTCAGCCCTCTTCATGGAGCCAGACCTTGCTGTTGATATGAAGTGTCATGGGAACAGTGGTGTGGGAATACGTGTCAATGATGAGACATGGTGGGAGAGTTTGGGATGAGCTTCTGCAGGCTTGTCCCAAGTATGGTCAGCAACATAGTTTTTAAAACCCAATCTCTTCGTGAGATATAGGCATGAGCCTGCCTGTTACATTAGACTCAACTCAAATACATTTTTGTCGGTCTTGTGGGAGCCCCAAGAAGAGGTGGTGGCCCAGGAGGGGAGGAATGGTATTGCCATGTTTTGTCAGTGGTGGTGGTGAGTTTCTCAATAACATTCATGATAAGTGAGGTGGTTCAGGTATGTGGCGCAAGACCCGTGGAGGTGGAGGAGAGCCATGGAGTATCTAAATCTCCAAAAGGTTGGGCAGCATTGCCTATGGAAGCTTTGAATAAAATTCTTTAGGTGGTGTCAGAAGTTCAGTTTCAGGTGCAGTTGGCTCAAGTGAAAGGAGGAGAGACCTTTCTTAATGCACACTGCGCAAATTGTGGAGGCGTTACCATTGGACCTGGCGGTGTGGGTGCAAAAGCTGATTGAGGGACAAGGTCGCCTTCCAGGTTTCATGGATGATTGTGTCTGTTGGATCGACTGGGCCTCCTGTTTAGATGAGGCGCAGGAAGAGGTGAGGTTTGCTTTGTTGACAGTGAGTCAGGGGTGAGAATCAGTTGAAGAATATGCACAAGTTTTTCAACCATTAGCAAAAGCAGAATGAGTATCAGATATCCAATCATCACAAATGCTTTTACAGGGATTGCAAGTGGATATGTTGGCAGCTATGGCAGCTGCCAATGTTCAGAGTACGTTGGCTGAGGAAATTTCGTTGGTGGTACAGGTTGATAAACAATTGTCCTTAACAAAACTGGCGGAAGGATACTATGTCTCCAGGAAGGGATCAGTCTCCTGAAGTGGCTTGTATTGGTCAATGAGGTTGGCAGGGATCACCCAGAAATTTTGGAAATATCCTTGGAGGGTTCCACCAGGAAAACGTTGAGGAGTCAGGGAGAACAGGAGGTCAGGGACATGGGAATAATAATGGTCCCAAAACTACCTTACCTGCGGATTTGCAATCTGAGAATGCTTTAAACATTAAATCTACAGCTTCTCTTTATCCCTAGTCATTTATTCTGTTAAAGTTATATTTGCAAGTTCAGGCGGAGACAGTGTTGGCCCTGGTGGATACAGGGGCCGAGGAAAACTATGTGGAATTCGCATTGGCAGAAAATTTGAAGTTGAAAATGTAGAAGAAACCTGAGGTGGTGTTCGCCGATGTGTCAAGGGCTCCCTCATGGCGTTTGGTGCCTTGGGTAGTTTTTTGGCAGAACCCATTTTAGTTCAAAGAGCGTTTCTGTGCAATCAGGAATCTGGCACATCCTGTGGTATTGGGGATGCGGTGGTGAAATTGGTTCTGGCCCCAGGATGATCTGCCAATTAATACAATTACTTTGAATCTTCAGATGGGACCTTAAATGAGGTGGAAGATGGAGGTGGAAGTGATGTTTAAAGTAGACTCAGAAATATAGGTGGAATGCAGGATTGAGAATTACCAGCCGAATATAGCAACTTTGTGGGTGTATTTGGTCCTATTTGGAACTCACCTTTTTCCCCTAATGATTATTTTACGTTTTCATTCCAGTTTAAGGAAGGGTTAGAGCTTCCCCAGGGATGTCCAGTATACCCCTTAGCCAAAGAGCAAAAGGAGTATTGGAGGGCCATGTGAAATAAATGTTGGACTAAGGATTGTTGAGCCTTCTAAGTCGCCAGTTGTGTCTCCTGTATTACTGGTACAAAAAACGAGTGAAAACTATTCCCATGTGTTGATTTCTGACGTCTGAACATGATCACTGAGCCTAATCTATATCTGATTCATTTGTTGTAGATATTATATTAATAGTTACCGGTTGCACCATTTTTACAAAGTTAGACCTCACAGATGCATTCAATGAGGTACTGGTGAGACTGGAACATCAAAAATAAACGCGTTTAAGTGTCACTTGGGGGTGTATCAATATCTATATTGCCGTTTGGTCTTGGAAATTCCCCAGCGGTGTTTCAGCGGATGATTGATCATGTTCCCGGAGGGATGATCATTTGATGCTGTGTTGCCTATATGTATGATATCTTAATGTTTTTCAAGGTCCCAAGAGGTTCATGTCCAAGATTTACGGATAGTTCTGGGGGCAATTGGCCAGATGGGTCTGAGATTGAAAAATTCCGAGTGTGAATTCAATCAAAGAGCAGTGACATTCCTAGGCAATGTGGTGTACTAGAATGTATTTGGAGTATGTTCAGATAAACTATGCGCAGTATGAGCATGGAAGGCTCCTACTGATTAACACAGGGGTGCGGAGTTTTTGGGAACATTGAACTTCCTATGATGGTTTGTGAGAAATCTATCCCAAATGGCCCTACCTCTCACACGTCTAATGCAGGATGTTCCGTTTGTATAGGGAAGAAAATAGTAGTAGGCATTCAAATTATTATTGGATAAGTTACTTATGGTGCTGTCTTAGCCCATCCTGATCCTGGGAGGCCATTCAAGGTAGAAACCAATGCTTTGAATTATGCAATAGATGCGGTGTTACTGAAGGAGGGGTAAGATTTGCTCAAACACCCCATGTGTTATTTTAGCCGCAAGATGATCCAAAATTGAAACTAATTATCTGATATAAGATAAGGAACTTCTGGTAGTGATGGTGTCCTTGAGGTAATGGCAGCATCACATTTTCTATTATCAACTCCCTTTTGTTGTTCAAACAGACCATAGAGCGTTATAAAATTATCATGAACCAAGGAATATGAACCAGCGGCAAGTCAGATGGCATGTGAAGATAGTCCAGTACAACTTCTGGGTAGAATACAGGATGGGTTTGACATATGTTCTAGCAGACTTGTTGAGTCAGGATGAAGGCTTAGCATATAAAAAGGATGAATTGGAGGAATTTAATACAGCCACAATGTTCCAACTAGATCAATTTGTGATGATTGATGGTGGGGGATTGAGTTAGTGGAGGAAGTCCACTGGAAGCAAATAAGGTCAGAATTTGGATGGCTTAAAAGGCCAAGATGAAGGAAGGACAGACACATGGGCGCCATAGATCCTTCAGGAAGAGGCGTGGGGTGGTATACCACAATGATCGTGTATGGGTGCCCAATTTATTTTTACAATGGGAGCTAATTTGGGTCTCTCATGATCATCCGTTGGTAGGTCACTCAGAAGTAAAGATGGTGGAGTTGGTGCAATGGGATTATTTGTGGCTGGGCCTGCGTAAGGATTTCAAAAAGTACGTGAGGGTGTGTTTGGTATGTGCAAAATTGAAACCCTCAATGGAGCGTTTATTGGATAAGTTAAACCCACTTCAAGTGCCATGTGCGCTAAGGAATTCAATTAGCGTTAATTTTGATAATGGATCTTCTGAGGGTGCAGGGGAAGGATGCGGTTATGGTGGCCGTGGTTAGACTGACAAAATATGGTGAGTTTTTCCCAAGTACAGGGAGTTTTTTGGCAAAGGATGAAGTAAGGATTTTCATTGATGAAGTATTCTCCCGGCATGGATTACCTGAGGAAATTATTCCAGGCTGTGGTCCACAATTTATCTCGAAATTCTGTTCAAGTTTGCTGAAGAATTTGGAAATTAGGCCAGGTCAGTCCTCATCATACCATACCCTATCTGATAGACAGATGAAGATGGTAAATCAGATACTTGAACAGTATCTCCGGTGTTACATATGCTACTGGCAGGATGACTGGGTTCCACAAATTCAGATGGACCAGTTCACCTATAACAATCATTGTCAATTGTCAATGTGAATGACTCCATTTTTTGCAAATCATGGTCTTAATCCCAGATAAAATGGGGGATCCATGGAGGAGTGTGTCAGGGGGCAGATGAGATGGCGCATACCATGGCAGATATTGGGAAGAAGCTAAGAGAAAATTCTGAGCAAACAGTGGCTTGGAAAAGCATCAGGCAGATTGATGAAGAGTGCCAGATCTGGAGTTTGAGACTGGGGACTGGGTATTGATGGCAGCTAAGAACTATGATGTTCTGGTTAAGAGTTGTGAGCTGTAACTGGAGTTTTTGGGCCCATACCAGATCACTCTGGCCATTGATCAGGTTGCTTTAAAATTGAGATCTCCAGAAGGTTCTAAGTCCCATCTTGTGATTCATTTTCAGTTATGCGCGTTCAAAGGAAAAGGTCTGGATCAACCAGGACCATTTAAACCCTAGGGAAGGGGATGTTCCGGAATATGAGGTGGAATGGATACTGGACATGAGATGGGTGAAAGGCAGGCAGCAATTTCTGGTGAAGTGGAAAGGTTACAAGGTGTAGAAGCAATGTGGCAGATGAAGGAAGACTGCATGTGATGCCTAGGTAGTTCCAGGAGTTTTGGGCCTCACAGGGGGTGATGTAACGGATCAGGCTGCACCTGATATTCACATTGCTTCAGATCAGGCGGCACTCAATCCGTACATTGCTTCCATAGGAAGGGCCTCAAATGGGAGAAGTGTCAGAGGATAATTTGGTGAAGTTTGAGTTGGTGGTGAGTCAGATGGGGAGTTGTATGATTGAAGGTGAGGGATTCGACGTTCTGAGACCAAGATGCATCCAAGAAAGTATGACGTTGGGTACAAATGGCGTGGATGATGAACAGATGAGATGAAAAGTTTTCATGAGCAAAGTGTCAGATAGTGTTTGAGAAAGCCTAGTGTAGGAGGGAGCTTATTACAAGACTAGCATAGTGCTATTTATTAGGGGATGGTTGGGGTCTAGATGGCCAGTTGAGTCTTCTAAGAAAAATAGGAAATCCAAATAAAATTGCTTCCTATTATAAATTTTATATTATTAAAAATTATATTATCAGATCAAAGTGATGAGCTCAACTAGTGATCTTGGCGTGGCGTTAGCATCATTCTCAGCCCTTTCATTGAGCCAGACCCTTCTGTTGATGTGCAGCGTCATTGGAACAGTGGTGTGGGAAAACGTGGAAATGACGAGGCATGGCAGGAGGGTTTAAGGGGTGGGATTCTGCAGTCCTGTCCCTTATATGGTCAGCAACGTGGCTCTTACTACCCAATTCCTTTGTAGCATATTGGTGTGAGCCCGCCCATTACACACATAGTAATTGGACCAGATATATAAAATTCTTGCCCAACGGACTGATCCTACCTGCAACAACTTTCCATAGGCCATTCCACAAAAGTGAGCTAGGTTTCCAAAGCATCAATAGGTCAAATCCCCCATATACTCCAAATCAGGACTTTACTAAAATAATCCAAACTTAAATAAGAAATTTCCTTAAATCCTCAATACAGTGTATGTGCTAATTGTTAATATATCAATAGGGTTCAATTTTTTTCTTTTCCTTAACTGATAAAGAACTTATATAGCTAAACTTTACCTTTATTCCAAAAAAGTAATGATTTTAATTATAAATATTTTGTGGAAATCTGGCTGAATTTAGCACAGAGAGCATAAAACTTGCTGGACTCCCCAACATGTATTTTATATTAGAATCCCACGTTATGTTGAAACGTAATGCTTGACCTTTATAATAAAGTATTCACTTCATTGGTATTTTCTGTATAATTCTAGAATTTTGGCTTAAAAACTCTTGTCTAAGTTCTTCAGGCTTTTTAACAGGTCAAACAAAGGATTAAGCTGACTAAAAGTTTGGAAGCACAAAGGTCGTTTTGGGATATACTCCAAGGTTTTCTTTGGATGTTGTTCCCACAGTTACTGCTTCTTGCCATTCCAGAACAGGTACATTATAAGGTTAAGGTTGGTCCATCATCAAGGTTTTATTTAGGTCAATGTTAGTAATATATAGTTGACTAAAATATTGTCCTATAGTTTATTGAAGTTTTAGCGTGGAATCTTGGAGTGACCCTGTAGTGAACACCATATCTTAGGGTTTTCTGCTATTAGCAACAAGCTCTGAGATAAATTAATAATTACTCAAATAAGCCCAAGGTGGACAACTTAGGTTTGGCATAGTTGATTCAAAGCTTATAACTTTCTCAGGGAGTGCACTTAATAGCAGAATGGCTTCTGACATGTAATTTTAAGGCAAATTTGCTTCATAAATTTCATATATATATTAACTAACAGCATCACAACATCTAATTCTATTGTTGAGACTATGTGAAGAAACATAATATATAAAATAAAATTGTATATATAATTTGGAAAATTATGTGATAGAAGATACTATTTAAAGTTCTAGAAGAGAATTAGGATTATGATGAGTGGTAGGGGAAAATCAAATGTGAGGGCAAAAGGAGTTTTAGGAATGCAGGAGGTGATTTCACAATCCAGGCTCAGAGTTGGAGTAGACCAGGATTCATTATTGAAGGCTTGACTGTGATCAGATAATTTAACATAGTTACGTGGTTCCATTACCTATCATTATGGAACTGATAGGTAGTAAGGGATAATATGTAGCTTAAGTTGGCTAATAAAGTGATAGGAGGTGTTATCACTGAATGTAAATCTTGGGTTAAGTATCATGATGATAGTAGGTCAGCTCAGTCATTCTTCCATATCTCATTGGCCCATAGAGCACTAACAGGGCGATATATCTAGAACTTGTTATGTTTTAAACTCGGTGTTATTATGAGAAAATTTCTTAGTGATTTAGAATTAAATGATATTATTAATTTTGGGCTTTAGTCCTGATTAAACATTGTAGGATAAATTATCATAATAACTTCAGGCCTCTCATCCCAATTAAACATAGCAAATTCAAAATAAACCAATTTTTTACAACAATAACTAAAAAAATTTAAATTTAAATTTATTGCGGGAAGGCTGACCATGGGACGGACACTTCCAAATATGACTCAGACGAGACAAAACTTAGTACCAGGGGAGGCACCCCAGAGAAGCGATGCTATCTCTTGTTGCCAGCGGGAACGCTACTTATGGGAAGGGGGAGGGAACGTGTGTAGGGACGTAGCCACTATTGAGCACATGTGGAGGAAGGGGTCTGATTTGATGAACCAGACTGGGAACCAGGAGGAGACCAGCTGTCGGCGACGCGGTGGGAGATATCCAAACATTCACGCTTTAAAGTGATCCACCAAATGAGACTGGAATCTGTAACAGCTTCAGGGAGGGTGGGGATGGATCCAGCGATGGCATCCAAGACAATCGTGTGGATAGTCCACATGGCGATTGCAACCACCAGAGCACAGAGGGAGGGTGGGAGGGGGAGGCCATTGATGAAGCAAACATATCTCTTGACAGACTGAAGGGATGTGTTTGATCCTGGCCTAGCAGACGTTGGACTTCGCGCCATATTACTTTAGAGGTGGGGCACTTCTCCAGGCGGTGGAACAGCGTTCCATACTGGCCACACACGACACAGGATGAGTGTAAAGCATTAGAGCGCTCAGCTGTACGATACACCCGCCTCAGGCAGCGCCACACATGGGAGCGGACTTGAGGCTGCAACAGAGGATGGTGTGTGCGTATTTCCAGATAGTCTTTTGGGTCTCAGTGGAGTAAGGGATGTCCATCATGTCCAGGTAGTCCACCCTGGATAGGACTTGGGGTCGAATGGGGATCACGCCTTCATGGATGGGTAGCCCCTGTACCTCTTGTGTGAACTGAGGAGAGGGGCGGCCTCTTCAGGTTGTATGTCCACTAATACAAATTCTCCACTCTGCGCTTCGCATGGAGAGTAGGATTCGTTTGTAGTGGGTTTTAGTCCCGTGAGGACCTGTGGCCGATGTGTGTGATGCGAGGTATTTTATCAGGGAGTGGGGGTTTGATGGATTGTTGAGGCCCAAGGCTCAGGAGAAGTTGGATTGGGCCGCGCGGGACCAGTGTTGGGATGGGAGTGTAGGAGCGGTGACAGCCGCGATCCAGGTGCCCAGGATCTTGGCAGCATGGGCTTTGAAGTCAAGTAGGCCCATGCCACCTTGATGATGAGGGCCAAACATGACCTCTAGCCGTACTGGTGGAGGGCGGCCTGACCAAAGCCATCCTTGCAGCAAAGCATACAGGGATTTGAAGAAGCTTGGGGAGAAGGGGATGGCGTTGGCTCCAAACCAGACTTTGGATAGGAGCATAGAGTTGGCAAGAACAACCCTGCCAGTGAGGGTAGTAGGGTGGGCTCTGAGAGAGGCGATTCGCTTCGTCACGTTGTCCAGTATATGGCACTCCATTACTGCTGACGCGTATCCACCTGCCTCCATCCACACGCCCAGATGGCGTACCGGTCCTATGGTAGGTCGTGGCACAAGGGGAGCACCAGTGGAGCGGTGTGTTTTGAGTTAGTAAGGCGTGGATGTGGGCGAGCAGATGGGCTGGGTTGGGAACTACTTGCTAGGGCCCAGCAGTTCTGAAACTGACAAAGAAGGATGATTTCAGTTTTGGAAGCGTTCAGTGCCGCGTTGCTTACCCGGGAATATTCCTGGATGAGGGCTTCAAGCGCACGTGCATCTTTGTTATTAGACACCCCCACCATGCAATCATCTGCAAATGCCATCATCTTGACTGGGGCTTGGCCTGGCACATGGACCCCAGTGAGTTGGGCATTCACATTTCGCAGTAGTGGGTCAAGGCTGAAGTTGTATAAGAGTGGGCTGAGGGGGTCCCCTTGTCACAGGCCCCTTTGAGGACGGACTACTTTCTTTAGGAAACCTGGGCCGCGCACTGCCATTGTTGCAGATTCCGTGAGCAGTATCACCCAGTTAATGAAGTGGGGAGGTAGGCAAATTGTTGGAGGCAGGCCTTAAGGTATTCCCAGTTTACTCTATCATAGGCCTTTTGTTGGTCCAAGAATACAAGTGCCCCAGAGGCTGTGGACTGACACACATTAGCCACAGAGTGCACGTTATCCCAAATCAACCTTCTGGGGATGAAACCAAATTGTTCTGGGGAGAAGGTGGCAGATGCTGCAGTCCCTAAAACGGTTAGCCATGATTTTGGTTAAAATTTTGGTGTCTGTGTTTGTTAGAGAAATGGGGCGCCAGTTGGCTAAGTCTAGACTATCCCCTTTCTTTATTTATTTGAGGCAAGCCGACCGGGGGATGGACATTACTGAAATAGAGAAAGAAAGTATTGACATGAAACCTGAGCAGGGTCAACTATGTCGTAGAAAGTTTTTTCACCTCCAGATTGGGACTCGGATTTTTCTGGTTACGTCATGGGTAAGGTTTTCGTGTTATTATACCTACTAACTGCCAATAGTTTCCTTCAGCTGGCACCCCGATCGATGTGCAAAGGGTGGAATTTGACCCACAACCTCAGGTTGGTAGCTGTACGCCCTACTGACTCGCCTTCCACCCCCTAGCCTAACCCCTTTCTTGAAGAGTGTGACCGTAAAGGCCTCATGTCCTCCTGGTAAGAGGCGCGTTTCCAACAGGCTTTCGTTGAGTGAGGCTAGCAGCAATGGGGATATATATTTAAAATATTTTTTGTAGAACTCATATGGAATGCCATTTGGGCCTGGGCATTATCGGTTTGGCGCACTGTGAATGGTAGTCCATAATTTGTTTAGAGTAATTAAATTTATTATTTCTGGGTATCGGAAAATGGTGCAGATATGAGCTCGGTCAAGAAATTCTGCCATTTCGGCCAGCTGAATTGGTTCAGCTCAGTATAACTTGGAGTAATATCTTTGCATTTCGATTGCCACTTCAGCTGGTGTGTTCACAATAGAATTATTTGATCTTCGCACCTGTGTGCAGGCCACACTCTGGCATGGTGCAAAATTTTTTTTGAAGAAGTATGCGGTACACTTGTCGCCTTTAGTGATGCGTGTGGCCCTGTATTGGACACAAACCCAATGTTTGTGTTGCCTTTCTTGTGCGTTGAGGTGGGCGGCTGCCTCTGCCCACTTCTGGCCCTATGCAGGGCTATAGCCTGAGGCTGGAATGTTGGACTCCAAGTGGGCCAATTCCGCCAGCGCGCGCGATATAACCACTGATGTGGCTTGTGAGCGTCTGGATGAGAGATGGTAATAGTGGTGGATGGTGTCTTCTTTGAAAGTTGCCCATGTGGAAATAGGGTCCGCGCAAGACGGTGCAACAAATGATTTTGCCAAAGTTGCCTCTTCCACCCATGTGAAAAATCCTGGCGACGCGAGCTCTGGGGGGCAGATTTTGTACCAATGTGAGGCCTTTGCAACTGTGACAGGTAAGTGGTATGTTATCAAGACCAGTCGGTGGTCGGAGAATTCCATTTTCGTTGTTTTGAAGTGGGAGATGTGGGGTTGGAATTTCGCCGGTGCTAGAATAAGGTCAATGCGGGTCATGGACCTTAATTGGCCATTGTGGACGTGGGGATGCGTCATGTTTTCAAGCAGTGGGGCATGTCGTGACAGCACATCCATTAACCCAAGGGTGGCTTTTAGAACGCGTAATTCTACATGACCCTGTGGGGCATGGGGTGAGGGTGGCCACCGTTCCGTTGGTGAGGTTAGCCAATAGTTCATGTCACCAATTAGGAAAGAATTGGGGGGTAGCGGGAGGGATTTGACCAATGAGAAAATTTATTGATGCTCATGTGCACCGTTTGGAGTGTAAATGTTGACGATTGTGTGTGCAACATTGGCCCATGAGAAGGTGACAACGAGCACTCGGCCATTTAGGAATGTTTCTGATGATGTAAAGTTGAAAAAATTGTTTTTCTTAATTAGCACCCCACAGTGCTTTGACCAAAAGGATAGGGATAGTAGGAGCATTGTTTTCCAAGCTTCCTCGGAACCTTGTGGACAGTGGGACTCCCAGATGGCCAGGATATCCATGGGTAAATTGTTTTGTAAAAAACTCAGTTTCCTAGCCTGGGACAGGGAGGCCTTGAGTCCGGCGATACCCAGCATCCATAGAGTGAAGGTTTCCCCCATCGCACCTTAGGTGTGAGGGGGTGGGCCCCCAGGCCCACCAGCCTCTTCCAGGTCCCCACGGGCTTTCACAGCAGCACGGGTATTAGCAGCAACACTATTGGGGTTTTTGTTAATTTTTGTGGAAAGAGTCGCGTTGGCTTTGGCCTTCACTTTTTGTTTTCCCAATGTCGGACGACTTTTTTACAGTGCGGATAAGTTTGGTGCACCATCGAGCAGGGCAAAAATTTTTTTTTCAGTTGGGATAGGTCCCAAGTCAGTTTTGACTGGGGCTTGGGTACCACGATTGGGTGAGATGAAATCTCCCATTGGATCCTCAGATTGAGTGGCCCGTTCAGCATGGGCCTCCCAATCTGATTGGGTGATGGATTCCCAAGTTGCTTCCACTGCGAAGGTCTCCATGTCCTCCTGGCGTTGTGAGTGTGGGATGGTGGTGGTGGCCTTGGCCGCTTCCTTGGCCGCGGTCCTATGGGCCTGCTTGGCCTTCTTCCACTCCTGCGGGGAGATGGGCTTTACCAATAGGTAGCAGCCTTGTGCTCCCCACGGGAAAGCCTCCTTGGTGCTTGCGGTTGGTTCATAGTGCGCCTCTCCACTGGCCATGGCCGCCGAGGGGGTGCTCTTGGAATGTGACGCCCTCTTTGATGGGGCATGCGTGCGCCTTATGGCCAAACGTGTCACAGTGGGTGCAAATGGGGGGCGCGCTGTCCACGGTTACCCGGAATGGGTGGGTGGTGTGCCCTGCAATGTCAATAAAGGTGGAGCGCGGGATCTGGGTTAGGTCCTTCGCGATCTCCTCAGTTGGGGTCAGAACTGCAATGGCTTTGCCGGTGCACAGGTGTGGCATCAGCGTGAAATGTTGCATTTTGAAAGATTGTATTTCGCCTTATATGGCGAGACCATCTTTCAGGTGTTGCTCCAAAAGATCACGTTTTACCATAGTAGGCAAAAAGTCAAATGTGAGGAAAATTTGGTTTGATTTTGTCCATTTGGTGCATTTAGTTTTGACGACCCATTGCCCTTCGGGGAGGTTGACCACTATGTGCACCGCTGCAGCCTCGTCTGCTGCTATTTTGCTTTCAAAACCTAGGTCCAGCCAACCGTGCAACATGGAGTGAGGTGCAACGTACACCGCGGTCAGGAAAATTTTGTGTACATCTTCACAAAATTTTTCCCATAGGACTGTTTTTTGGATGTCCAGATACACAAGGACTCCGAATTCCACTGACAAAAGTGGCTGGGAATGTGGCGTGTTGATGTACTGGTTGCATCGTGCTTGCCACGCGAGTATCTCCAGGGAAATTGTGACCGCCAGTTTTTTTAGATTTTTTTCTATTCTGCCGGATTCTCCGGGGCGTTTTCAAACATTAGAGGCCACGGGCCTTCCGCCTGCTCCTCTTGCCTTGCTTGCCCAACTGCTCCCAGACATGGGCGCAGACTAATCCCCTCTATGAGATTATCAAACTAGATTTAGTCTTGAATTGAATGGGTTGCAAAAGTGTTTGCAACGAGAAAGAAAAGTTTTATAACTAATAAATTTAACATTGATTTATTTAATAACTGGATTGGAACATAAAATTGAGAGTTCAAATAAACTAAGGTGTAGTCTAATACTTTTTATTTTAAATTCATGAGATATAAAAAAGAATGAGGGAATTAATGAAATTTTAACTGTCCTATTGTCAGAAAAGTGAAGCAGTCTCCTCCGCCAAAGGGGTTGCATCACTACTTTGCCTGTTGGGCCATTATGATATAAACACCACCAGATTGAAGCTATATCTCTTTTCATTAGCTTTACAATACATTGAGAGATTAAACACTTATCCACATTACTTCTGGGCTAGGTGTGATATGGTTAAGATCAGAAGGGACAATACACCAATGCTTGTGACATCTATAAGACTAAAACTGAATCTAAAATAATTGAACTGGCCACCTGCAAGATTAGCTTTGTATGATGCTTTATTATAGCTAGGGTTCTAAGACAATCTCCCTTACCGACATAGATCCTGATTTAATGAACATTGCACCTACCAGTCCCTTACCAGATGAGCCTTGGGCTGCATGTTATGTATATATAGCCGGACTAAGCACCACTAAAATCACAGAAAACGGATGGATATGGTGAGTAAAAAGGGTTGTTGTTACAATCAGGTCCAAAACTGGCCAAGATTGGTCAGTTACACTTGCACTTTTTCAACTAGAATTGTGTGAAGACAGTATACCTTAATACAAATGTAAACCTTTATAGAAATAAATCTTTTATTGATTATAAACTCACTAAATCTGACATAGTCTCATTGGGTACTTCCAGCATTGAAGATCAATCATAATATGTATCACTGCATTTGTCCCTTTACAATACAAGAAATTTCTAATTTATACCATGGCCTCTAGTGAGTCAACCTTCCATGTCGCTCCCAAATCTTCTAGAATTACTTATTTTTGGTTCACTATAAGACTGTGGAAATGCTCCTGAGACTTAACGGTCATCTGTTCACCGTTGAACACAACTTAGTGGTTATCCATCCAACATTGGTCACTTTTTGATAGTAATATGTTTAACATTGAGCACAATTTAAGTATTGATCAACGGGGATATTTGGGAAAGATTTAGCAAAATCATTCTGGAATACCAAATTGATGGGAATGGAACTGGTTTGGGGAACTGGACATTTAGATGATGAGCAAATAAGGATTGTTTTTGGAAGTCAGTATCATATGGTAAATAAATAAACGCTTATAATTGGGCCAGAAAAATGCTAGAAGAATATCTGATGGTGGGCAATGTGAATGGATACTAAGGGATAACAATATTGGGATGAGGGTTATTGGGATTCCTACCCAAATTGGAGATTCATATGAGGTAGATAATGGGAATCTAACCCAAGCAGTCAAAGAATCTTAAACCATTATTGGGGATAATCCCATACAAATTTCCATCCCAGTCAACATTGGGGACAATCCCTGACTAGTGTGGTCACACGTTTAAAATTTAAAATTTATTTGAGGTAAGCTGACTAGGGGATGGACATTACAAAACAATACCAAACAAGTGAACTAATAACACAAACAAAACACCTTAAAAGAGAGTCGAGGCAACAAAACAAAAAAAGAAAATAACCTGTTAGGTGTAGAAGTGGTGGACAACTTCTTTCACCATGGCGGAGGGGTAGGGGGATCATGTAGATTATCAATTTCATCTTCACCATTGAATAAGCGGATCAAAGCTGATAGCAAGGGGGTTGGAGCATCCACAGGACGTGGGTCAAGGTGAAAAAGATAAGTGTTAAACTCATTAATAACAATTTGGTCCTGGAGCAAAGCCTCCAAGAGTTCAACAACATGGCGTTTGGCTTGTATGCAAGCGTTGGGAAGCTGGGCGAATTTTGTGATAATAGCTCTGGTTATACGCATGGTGGGGGAAAAATCTGCCAGTGCCACAACATGCTTGAAAGTGGAAGTTGCAGTTCCATTAATTTATCGATTTTTACTTGTGCATCCTCAAGGAAGTCAGGATGGAAAAGGTTACGTTAATCCCTTTCTTAAATTCCATGACAGAATGTGCCACAGCATTGCGGAGATGGCAGCTATCAGGTGAGGCCACCAGTCTCAGCAAGCTGATGGTTGCTCAAGAATGGGGTAATGGTGGGTTTAGGAGACAAAATTCTTGGGGAATAAGCATTAAAATATGAAGTTAGATACGGTTCCAAATTAATTGGAAAGTCTAGAGGTGGTACATCTTTTTAGATTCATTTATTTTATCCAATAAGTCCCAGGGATTTTAGTTGAGCTTGATTGATTTGGGGAGACATGGCTGTAGTTGGGTAAGTTTTGGGGTGGGAAATTGTTTGGTTTGAATTTGGGTCCAAACCTGCTCCCAATTGGGTAGATTATGGAAAATTTGGCCAGCTTGGGCTTTGGTTGTAAAGGTTTTCTGATTTTTCAAGTGTTCAGCTGGAGATGGTGTGGCAGCCAAAATCCCTACTCAAACGATGTTTGTTGGCCTCACAGGTAGGCATGGCGGTTTCAATATTTTTTGAACTGTGGTTTCAGGCCTTTTTGAAATTATGAAACTCATGGCAGAGAGGGAAAACTGTGTATCCATTGTCAATGTGAGCCCAAAAGAAGTGCTCCGTTGCACATGGAATATTGGCACCGGTGGGATGTTCTGGGCTATGGTTGAATGGTGGGGGGTAATGGTGTCCTTTGCCTGAGGAGCTGCTAGTCACTCAGCACCGCTCAGGATAAGGATGTGGAGGATGGGGTCAGTGCCATATTTGGACAGCCCTGTCATCAAATTTTCATAGAGTGTGTGGGGAAGGTGTGATGGAAGGTTTGCAAAGGTCACCACAGATGTGGTATCACTGGGGAGCCATGTACGGGTGGTGGTAATGGGTGTGTTTTTATATACTAAGGGCGTAGCTGATGCCCTGGGCGCGCCCTCTTTGGTGGGAAAGCCTATATCAAAATAGCCCTTGTAAGAGTGGAAGTCAAAAACCCAGTAAGTGCAAAGGTGGCTGTTACCAGCTCAATTATCACTTTGTCAGCATATGGGAAGAGACATCCATACTCGACGTGGAGGCAAAAGTGAATATTGGATCAGGGTAGAGCTAAGGGGTGGGGGTGGGATGGGCGGACTCATGCTAGATGTAGTAATAAGTCCCTTGGAGGGACAAATTGGCCCGATGTATTAGGCGGGCTGGATAACCAGTCCACATGTGTTTGCCTGCTGGGCGGTAAATGCTATCAAGTGGAGCACTTCTGACCCACACTGGGGTAGCAGGTGGTGGATCTACAGACATAAATGGAAAACTGATGTGGTATAGGTGGTGATGGAAAATTAACGGTTACTTTTTAATCAAAATTGCTTGAAAGTGATATTAAGAGGAAAGAAGTTTTTCGTGTGGTCACATATCAAACACCCAAAACCCCCTAATATTGGGGTTCAAAACTAATATATGTGGCGAGAAAATCTTATTTGACTGAGATGACTTAGCCTGCTGAAAAACTCCCTGATTTGTAAATTTTATATTAGCTTGTACTGCTTTGAAATGGACTGCGTAACCTCTCTGATCTCCCTTATAATTTAGATTCTAAGAAAATAAATTGGACACTTCTTTTGCCATTTATGTTAGATAGCCTATTCTATATACTTAAGCGAATTTTAATTTTTAGGATATATGACTCCAGGGACGTTAACCCAAGAAAAGACTTTCCAGTCAAAGAAATCACAATCATTTAAATTCAACACCCAGGAACTTCAGGTTTCCTGGACTAAAATTAAAAGATGAACAAGTGTTTTAAACCCTTGGTCCAGACAAGGATAGCGGTGAAGTATATAAAGCATCATGGGATATTATAGCTGGAATCAATAACCTATGGTTGATCAAACCAAAATCAACAGAAAATGTATTGTATCATAGATCATGATGATAAAATAGGACTGAGAAACCATTTTGTAAGGTTAGTATCTGTAACTCTCCCATTCATAAAGAGGAGGTGCAGGATGCACAGCCACACCTCCAGGGAAATAGTCATTATCATGATGGTAAAGCGCACTGCAGAGGATGCCAGAGCAAAAAGGGACTCAATGAATGGGTAGACAACGCGGTATTTATTAACAGATATATAATAGATAACCAAACTTGGTTGGACCCCAAAAAGGAGTCCAGATCCAAGGGGAGATCTAATAAGGAGTTTTTGGGTGCTTTGATCTGGAGGGAATCAGGTTGGCCTAGCGGTGCATAAGATGTGATATTTTAGTTAAAATAAACTGACCTACGCTGTCAGAGACCTCCTCAAGGAGGTCCATGTGCAGGTTCGTTGAAGGACCAAGTTAAAAAAACATAAAGCTAATGGTTGATTTTATTAGGAAAATAACCAATGAGGAATGTTGGTCTTGAAGAAACATGCTTAAACAATTGGGGGATAATTGTCGATCTGAGGGAGTGGTGCTAAGCATGTGAGCCAATAGGCGCACACTACTATCAGCCAGGATACTGTAGCTCAAGATTGATCAAGCTTGAGTTAATGATTGTAGGTAAGGTTGACCTAATTTAACAATATCAAAATTCCAATGGGTTTCAAAACCCTGTTCACCAAGCAACCGAATAAAAACGTCGTAATTAATGATATAGCTGGTTTGTTTTGGAGGCTTTGCTGTAACGCAGGCCAAGCATCGCTCACATCCCCAGAGCCAACCTGGGCATATCTCACCTAAACCCAGCGTTGGTACAGGGTATATCTTATGTCAGGAAGGCCTTACAATATGCCATTCTGGCCTCCTAACAAAAAGATTTATCCTTAGATTTGGTTCCCTTAATCATGTCATTAAGCCATGAATTACTCTTGTTCTTTTGTAGCTCCATCCCTACTCCAGGGGTTTTCACCAGGGAAAAGTTTTTTATGAGGCTGGGACCAACTTTGTAGCAGCAATAGTTTGCTGCGACTTGGTCCCTGCAGCCTCGAGGAAAGCTTGTGGAAAACTTTAACCAGATCCTGGGTAGGGCCAGTTATGCACTGGTACATAACTGTTTTCTGCTGCGTCAAATCCCTTCCAAGATACTAGGTACTCAACCCTTTCTTACTAGATGGAGGCTATAATCTCCTCTAATATCCACTCCAGCACCCCATCCACGATATAACCTCATGAGTCTCTGGTGGGGGACACTCAAACAACTTAAGATTGCTTTAGTGGAAAGTTGAAAAGATCTGGAACTAGGGGAGACCAACTGGTATGAGGCGTGGCCCACTTTTCTGACAATGTGGTATGGCCCAAACCCTCTCTGGTCCCAACTTTTTACATGGATGCTTAAGAGGGATGTTTTGAGAAATGAGCATCACTAGATCCCCTTCCTTGTACGCAAGGGCCTACCCAAATTTTCTATTGGCGTTCTCCTTATTAATTTTCATTGTCTCTTTTAAATTGTGGAAAACCCCTGGTAAGCTTTTTTGATAGTCTTAAATAATCCGCCACAGTTTTGACTTTGGATTCACAACTGGGCTCCATGTTTAAGGCGTTGTTAAACCTATATATGGCAAAAAATGTGGAACAACCACTAGACGCATATTGAGTGGTATTATAGCAAACCTGTGCCATGGGAAGGTGAGAAGCCCAATATGATTGATCCACGGAAGTGATACACCGTAGGAACTGTTCCAAGCACTGGTTCACTCGTTCAGTCTTCCATATGATTAAGGGTGATGGGCAGTTGAACGGCAGGGGCAAATCTGAAGAGCCTTACACAAAACTTCCCACAAGACAGAGGTAAACTGGGGCCCACAGTCGCTAATGATCTCCTGGGGAACTTCATGAAGAAAAAACATTAGAGATTAAGAGCCTAGCCATCTCAGCTAAGGTTACCATGGTTCTGCAAGGAATAAAATGGGCAAACTTTATAAAACGGTCCACCACTACATGATGGCATCGTAGCCATCAGATACAGGTAATCTCACAATAAAATACACTTATAAAGAAATCAAAGACCCTTCAGCCTTTTGTTCTGTACCAACAACCTAGATAGTTTCTGGCGATTTGGTTTCATCTGGTTGCAGATCAAGCACTCCTTACAATACCTGGTCACCTGCTTAAAAACCTCTTCCAATGATAAGTGCGGCGAAAAGGCTCCAGAGTCTTGGCTTCCAAGGATTGCCAACAGTTATTCCATCATGATGGGCCCAGATGAATTCCAGGCGAAGTGGTCTAGAGGAACCCATAGGCGCCCTGGAACCACACCATCTCATCTTTCACGTGGTAACACCTGGTAATCTCCTCATTACTTAACATGCTCTTGGCAGGGCCATATTATATTCAGCTGACAGAGCTTTGAAAGGGCTACCTTTTGAACATTCTACATTCCTCCGCATCTTCCAGATGAGCATTTGATGGCCTGTGGGCCAAGGGAGAAGGAAGGTGAAACACAATCTTGCTTTGCGCAATCACCAAGTGGGTGTTGTACTCTACCTCTTTAAATCGGGAGCAGGTGCTGGTTTTGGATCAAAGCATCTGCCAAACATTCTCCTTGCCCTTTGTAAAATTTATTAAGAAAACATAATATAGGCCAGGATCTCATTCCATGGGTTTGCCATGGAGTCAAGACATGAGGTGCGCAGTAGTACAACAAAACATGGTAGTCTGTACAAATGCAGAATGTTTGGGATGAGCCATGCAAGTGATGACACCAATAGGTAAGCGCCTCAACCAATAACAATAACTCTTTGTCATAAACGTCTTAGTTTAACTCTGGTATAGCAGTTTCCTGGAAAAGTATCTCACTGGATGCTCTAATCTATCCTCTCCTAATTTTAATAGGGCATCCGCTATGGCTTGTTGGAGGCATCAGTAGCCACAATTAACTCTTTTTCTGTATCTACATGGAGAAGGGCGGATGTGGACAACAGGGTGCATTTTACTTCTTGGAAGGCATCCTGCAAAATGGGGACCACTACAGCACTTTAGCTCCATTCGCCTTATAAAAGGGCGTTGCCACTTCAAAAAATTTGGTGTGTGTTTCTTGAGGAACGTACATGTCTTCAAAAAGATACTCAATACCTTAACTGAAGTTGGAGTGGGCCACTCATGAATCGCCTTCTCCTTATCTGGAATTATCATGTGCCCTTGGTCAAACATGAATTTGTCCAGGAAGGTGACCTGGGACTTGAAGAATTTATAATTACTTAATTTTAATGTAAGGTCAGCTTACCTCATATGCTCAACCACCTGCCAAAGATGTACTGCATGGGAATCATTGTCAGGTGAAAACCCCATAATATGTTTTATGTAGGCTACCGCGCATACCCCCATCAGGTTCCCCAAAGCTGCAATATATGGCGTTGAAAGATAGAAGAGGCATTTTTAAGTCCAAAGGGCATAATATGAGATTTGAAAATCCCTTTTCTGGTGTGGAAAAGCGGTCAGCCACTCCTGGTCCTTCTTAATATGGATCTTATTGAACGCGTTTAAACAATTCAGTTTGTAGAGAGGCTCATCTTCTCCACATAGCGTGCAATCTGTGAATACAGTGGGATGAGATGTAAGTCTGGTACTGTGACGTTGTTTTGATTCCTATAATCTACGCATAGGCATAAGGTACTATCGGCATTCTCTACAAAGAGAAGTGGGGAACGTACAGGGAAGGCTTGCTGAAAAATTGCGCCTTTGGCTAACTGCTCCTTAACCCACACATCTAAGGCCGCTTCCTCCAGTACCATCAATGGATAAATTGGGGAAGATATATGCATCAGATCAATGGTGAGCTTGAACTTGCAATAAAACTCTGAATGATCTGGTAGTACTTTGGCTGAAGCCGCAAAATGAGATTCCAACCCATCCAAACAGGAAGAGATGGGAACCTCTAAAGAGGGCTTTAGCAACGGAGAAATGCTGAGGGTGTGTTATTGGGCCAGTGGGGCGGTGACCTGAAATTTGCCTTCAGCCAAAAGGACAACTGACTTGTGACCAATCATCAAAGTTGAGGATAGGGTGTTTTTATAAAGTTGGCCCTGACATCAAACGTTCACCACCACTATAAACCCAAAATGATGGGGTACAAGAGGTTTTTGATAGCCTGGAAGTGTTCATACAAATGATATTTGCCAACACAATAATCAAATAGCCCTTGAATTTACAGCGTTGGATTACTTTGGAATCCCTCCTCTAACCATACCACCTGGCAAGTAACTCAGATCAAGGTAGTCGGCTAGGTCTTAGTCAATAAAATTCATATAGGCTCTAGTATCCACCAAAATATTAGTGCTGATTCTCCCTAAATGGAATGAAAGGGTTCAATCAATAAAGAAAACAACCCAAATGATCTTTATTTATATCAGAAAACGCCAACACTTCACTACCAAGCTCTTCTACATGATTTACATAACCCCAGGATACGTTTTTGCATCATAAAGTGGAGAGGGATATTTGGCCACTAAAACTACTGAGGTCATATATCCCACTATATCTTTCAAAAACTGCATAGACGTTTTTAGATTGTAATAGTAACTCCTTATTCACCTCCAGGGTTCTGCGGATCATGGTTGTGGTCAAGCGTGGGTTCTCTGGGGTAATTTGGTACAATGAAATTAGGTCTATATCTAAGCCATAGAAAATGATATATGGCTTGGTTGTATATATGGAACCGTCATTATAAAACGCGTTTTGGGCCATGGATGACTTCATACCCATTTTGGCAACGGGTTTTATGATGTTATCCAGGGTCATCACCACCAGGCCCTCTGTCAAGGATACCTCCTGTACTGTCCAAACGTGGTGCCAAAGAAATACCAGTTTATTTTTGTCACTTTTACTAATTTCACTGGAAAATTCAGGAAGTACAACTCTCAGATCATGAAGTGACCATATTCACCAGGTAAAATCATGAAGGGTGGGTAATTCCCAGTTTAAGACAGCTAGAATAATACTAAATATACTACAACCATCATAAAAAAGAGAAAACAACGGTGAGCCCCACCGCAGCTGTGGCCAACAGCTGGTGCACCCCAAATGCTCTTTGCAAAAGTCTCACACGGAAAACGTTCATGCACATAAGGGAAAAAGTTTGGATGGTTAATTTCAAGAGAGTGTCTATAACTCTCCATTTCCCATAGTGGTGGAGCACCGAGCACTGGACCTACTCAAGGGAACTAGCCGTCATAATTAGAATGAAGATAGCCTAGCAGAGGGAGCTTGAGCTAAAGTGATATAGGGCGAGGGCAGTTAGCAATGTACTCAGGAATAGTGATTGAGCAAACAGCAAAACTTGGATGTGCCCCAAAGGGCTGTTAATAACCAAGCTTTTAACAGGTCTATAGTGCACAGGGGCCCTGATTTGAGGGAACCTAGGCGTCCCGCCGGTGTACCTGATGCTGTAATAAGTATAAAATAAATGAATTGGCTAACGTGAAATGAGACCTCCTTAAAGAGGTCCATACACAGGTATACCCAAGTGAACATAAGAAAGCGTTAAACTGACTATAGGTTTATTGTAAGGAGGAAGACAACTTACAAGAAAAGTTAGTGTCAAAGAGGCATATTTAAGCTGAACTGGGGAAATTGTTATTGGAGAAAGTGGTAAAAGACAAGGTGCACCAATAAGCACACACTTCCATCTGACAGGGTGCTATACTTCAAAATAGTCCAAACTCAAATAATTTTTAAAGATGAGGCTGACCCAAGTTGAACATTTTGTAAACTGAATGGGCTTAAAATTCCTGGTCACTGATTAATTGAATTGAGACATTGTCATTTAAGAGGTAACTTGATCATTTTAACGCTAAAGCTGAAACAAGGGGCTAGGCGTTAAGCACATCACCTGGATAACCTAGGCATTTCTAGCCCGTACCCAGAGTTGATCCAAGGTGTGCTTTAGGTCAGGAATGTCAGAAACTTGACCCTTTGGAACTCTGGCTGCCTAGCCTTATTCTTTTTTTAACACTAAATGGTCCCAACCAAAAGGAAGATACACCGATCTAGCCCAACCTTATCCTTGATGTTGGTGGCTTCAATCAAGTTATGTAAACATGACAGCTGCCAATCCCAGTGAGGCTCCACAGAAGAGTTGTTCTCTGGATCCCCTATAGGTCCACTGATTTTTTGGTTAATAAAACGGATCTTAATTTGATCTAAATTTAATTGTTTATATATTAGTTGTAAAGATTACTCTTTGGTATAAGAGTGAAATGGTCGGATATTCTTAAGTTGTATTATTTGTTATCTGTTTACCTCTGGCTCTGAATGAAGAGAAGACGGAAGAGTTCCCTACCAATTTAGAGATACCTTTAAGAGGAAGAAGCACCTGTTTAGCGTTGGACTATATACTCAACGCGGCTCTAAGAGACTCAACATAGATAATAAAATTCATACTATTATTTCCCTAATTAATCCAGTTAATTTAATAAACGCAATTTTTCAGTAATAAGTGCAATTAACTAAAAGAGCTAAAGCGAGCTACAATTCTTAGAAGTATAGATCTCAGATTTTTTATTTGTGCTCACTACAGGGGCAGTTGAGTTTTTAAAAGCCTAATTTAATAAAAAATGTCATATAATAATGGCTTAAGAAGCTCAAGATGGAGTTGGACACTTTCAACAAGAACGTATTAAGCTAAGTGTCACAATCCAATGTTACTGTCTTAGAAGAGCGTTTAACTAAAGCAGAAGAGGAGATTGCGCAGGTCATGAAAATTAATAATGCAATTGCAGGAAGATGGCTTTTTTGAAGAAAAGAGAGGGCGAAATGATTAAGGAAATTTATCATAAAAAACTGAATAAGAAGCAGACAGAAAGTGCTTCCACTCCGTTCAGAAGTACATGATGAGGATGTGGAAACATATTGAGGAGTTAGAAAATCACAAATATGATTGAGCTCAACTGGAGGCAAATGAAGCTGACCATAATACCTATGAACTTCAGTCAGGAGGAATCCCCATCCAGAAATATGCCTAAATCAATTTCTGCCATGTCAGAGATGACTTCTTGAAGCAACGCCTATGGTTAGAAAAGTTGTAAGGCAAGAATGCCCTGCCATTGGAGCGACCAAAAGAGTTTCAGAATACATCAATATTGCCACCTATCTGTCATGTTTAATTGACCTTATTGAAGGCACCAACAACAAGGACAAGGCTGACGGCAGGAGGCCAAAAGGTTAAGCTTCAGGTCCTTTCTGACCTGAAGCACACCTTTGATCAATGCTGGGTACAAGGCAGGTATGCCCAGGTTGGTATAAGTGAGATGCATAATGTTCAGCCCCTTGTTTTGGCTCTTGCATTATAACAGATGGGGTATTCACTTAATGATGATTTCTCAATTTGGTTCATCAGTTAACATGAGTTTGAGACCCATTTAATTACAAAAATTTTCAACTTGGGTCAGCCTCAACTCCAATCAATTACATGAGTTCAGACTATTTCGAAGTTGTTGGGAAGTTGATATGACTGGACGATACACTAACCATACAGCGGATCAGAGGGGGAATTGGGAAAAGTCTTGAGACTAACAAAAAGAAGTATACAAGTAATATTCAATTGAAATGTCAACCAATCGGAGAGAATGGGGGATTATGCTGAGATTGAGATAAATGAGAGTTTTAAATAAAAGGGGGAAATGAATAGGAGACACCAAGCTGAGGATGCATCCAGCTTGGAAAATCGAGATATAAAGAGTTAGA
Source organism: Massospora cicadina (assembly GCA_022478985.1). Lineage (NCBI taxonomy): Eukaryota > Fungi > Entomophthoromycota > Entomophthoromycetes > Entomophthorales > Entomophthoraceae > Massospora > Massospora cicadina. The sequence goes on along the minus strand of JAKSZP010008133.1, from coordinate 97,016 downwards.
CAAATGATTGAAGGGGGCTAAATTTGGAAATTAGGTTGTTGCAGAAAGGTCTGAATATTAGTAAAATAATAAAGGTCTGAACAAGGGGTGATGGCTCCATGCTAAAAGTTTATTAGTTTTATTAAAGGATTGGCGATCTTCATATCATCTGATTTGGTTGCCTAGTGGCTAATACCCTGTGCATAACCACCCCAGCAGAATCAAGACTTTAGGCTGAGAATTAACAGTGGTGCTCAAACAGGGGGCCATTGGTCAGCTGTAGTTATTCAACGCTGTGAATACAATGATAAGCCCTCATTTGTTACGTCACCATTTTATTGAATTCTGCATGCGTCATGTGGAAGAAATACATGAGGCATCTAATAATGATCCAATATTATTCACTGTGAATGAACCAGGATATGTTGAAGTTATGATCAATCTGAAACTAGAAAACTTCCCTGAGCTGATGGCCGACCAACTAGGGAGCTCCACAAATGTGATTCCTCTGCAGCTGCAGAATATTATGAAGTGGTTTTTACATGGATATCAATTATATGAAGATGAGACGGGGGAGTATGCCTTGAGTCTGTTTTATAACCAACGAGATCAAGAAGATAGCTATGCCATGTACATGTCTTATCTGGACGCAACAACAATGGTGTTGACTCGCCGCCTTGGTACTCACGGAATTGAGGATTATCTAGTCACATATGTGCAACCATCTATTTGACATCTACTGCGAGTATTGGCTCGCCACAATATAGAAATTGGAGATGTGATTCAATTTGCTTAAGCACAACAAAGTGATATTTGCCTCTTGCTCAACTGCCTCGATTGTTCTTTTTTGGAGGTACAAGGGGTGCTTGGGCAAATGGACCACCGTGGTGAGAACATCCACCATCAATTAGACATGTCGGTACCCCAGCTGAATCTTGAGTTGTCTCAGGTAATTGACGAACTGTTGAATCAGCATGGCTTATTGATGGAATGTATTCAGGATGTCACAACTTTGGGACATAATACTGAGCATTTTATGATGGATTTAACTGAATGTGCAAAAGCACTCAAAGATGTGGTTGCCCAGCTTAAAGAAAAAATAACACTGGTGGAACAGCAAGTGGTGGATCAAGTCAGATTCATATCAGCCAAGTAGACCAACTTGGTATTGAATGGAGTAGCCAGCAAATGACTGATAACAAGCTTAAACCTTGGTCAAAATCCCCAAGTACCTGCAGCTAGCCCGCTGGGTTACACAATTGGAAGCTGATTGTCAGGCTGAGAGGCGTCGAGTTTACCCTCTTCCAATCCATGAGACAATGTAGTATGCTGGCATACAAGAACAACTTTATACCCTTCGATGGGCCAATAAGAGATTGGTACAGGAACAAGTCGCTCTCCTGATCCAGATAGACAATGCTAACCAATAAAGTGTATAATGCTAACTGACAGCATGGCCATATATGGAGTACAATTGGAAGTGTCCTCGTGCACATAAAAGCAGTGGAGCTGCAGTTGCACAAGAAAAGGAAATATTGTTGGGAGTTGCAATATGAATATGCAACACTGCAACAGGAATTACAGGATGGACGGTGTAGATGTCATTTGGTTAAAGCAGAGAAGATGATCAATGAGCGTTTTGTGGAGTATGCCAGAGCTGGGGGGAACAGTGCATTTTGTGGCAATTTGGGGAGGAACACTATGGATCCGCTAACATATATCCTTCAAGTGCTGGAATGTATACCCTGCGCAACTCTACTTCTTTTGAGTTCATCATGCCAGATTTGATCTTAAAAACCAGAGGTACAATAATTCACAATGGGGTAATTCTTTTAGTCACTTCAGAGCCAATTCTCCTTATCCTTGCTGCAGAAGTCTGAAGCAAGGTGAAGCTATGCAAATCGAAAATTTACCTCCTTTTAGTCATGACAGTAATCTACACGGTTTCTTCAAGCAATTTAAATCGCCGTGGAAGGAGTTTCTGATCAATGGAAAGCAAATCTGTTGCTGTCTGCTCTCGATGTGGAAAGCGCCAATCATTTTACTTGCTACCTTCCAAACATCTTGGCATCCTACAAAGAAATTAAGGTGATTGTTCTCCAGTTGTTTGGGAGTGCAACCAAGATGGCCTAATGGAAAGCTGACTTTCTGACTTTAAAATTTCACCAAAACAAGACCCTGTAAGATTTTGCTGAACGTTTCTCGATGGAAGCACATGTACTAATCAGAGCTAACCTTTTGTCTGCCAAGGATGTTGGTATTGCGATGATGGCGGCAGTCAAACCATATTGGGAACTATCTAACACTATGTCTCATGTGTTGGATGAAGTGGCAGGACTTATTCAAATTGTGAATACTTTATGCCGACTCTCCGCCATAAACAGCGCCCCTAATATAGCCTGGCAACCCTCTGTTATCCCTGCACCAAAGACTTCAGAGTATGAACTACAGCGACTATGCTATCAACTGCCAGAATATATTTGTTCATCATACAGATCTGCGAATCCTTTCCAGCCTAGATACAATCCGCCAGCTTGTTCCTGACCTTGGAAACATACTGTTAATTTTTGCACTGGACCTTCAGCTGCATGTTATATATGTGAACCTTTCATGAATACTTGCTTCCAGTGTGGCCGGAGGGGGCATTATGCGGCAAACTTCCTTAGAAAAACATGAGTGTATGCATTACCAACCAAGGAAACCCTGCAGGGAAAAGCTCGAGCAGAGTAGAGATGGGATGCTCTACCTCCACTATATCTGATCCACTTGTCCCTAAAAAATCCCCAGCTCCTAATTGGGAAGGATTTGGAACTCAATATGATGAGTTACTATACCAAAAGCTTTCTTTGGGTATCCCTGCTTCCAGTTCCAAAAGTATAAATTCACCCTCAAGCCCTGTGTTTCCCCAGGATGCGCAGAAGCCATATTCATGGCAGATCTTGGAACAGACCGTCACAAGTATTGAGGATCCCCTGATGGCCGCTGCTTCTTTGATAGGAGTCCATGCAGCCATTCCAGTGGGAAAAATCATCAATGAGTATCCTCAGGTCGGCAAGAGCATCTCCTCTTTCTTAAGTAACATCTTTCTCTTGGACGTACATGCAATAAACACTGATGGTTTCTCTTACTCAGAATGTACTTATTGTGACATTTTCGTTCAAAATACAAAAATCCGCGCTATCATTGATATGGGAGCCCCTTTGAACATAGTCTCTACCTATTTGGTGGCTAACCTTCTTTTCAAACTGGATGTGGACCATCAAGTAGTATATGATACTGCGGGGATGCATAGCACTGTGTCTGAAGGTGCATATAGTGCATTTCCCTTACAATTTGGGTCAGTCCTGGCTTCCACCCCAGCGGTAGTTCTGCCAAATAACAACTATGACATGCTAATCGGTGCAACATTTATGAGGAAATTTGGGGTTGTGACAAACATGGCGGAGGAAATAATTAATATTTTTAGGACAACAGACTCCTGTTTATTTTACCTCGTGTGGAATTCCAACAAAATTGTTCCACTCTAGTCAAATTAATCTAGCATACAACAACGGAGTAATTCCTGTGCGCTATCAATGACTGAAGCGGTGGACCAAGGTTCTTACTAACCAGATTTATGAATACAAAGGGATTCCGCTTTGAGCAGCAAGCGATTAGAGCATACCCTCTGGACACCAATGCATAGTAGGGACTGAGCTCGAAATCAATGTCCCTAAAGGGCTTTATGGAGAAATCATGGCTCCTCACCAACACTCTTGGCTCAAACCACATGTGGCTCCAGGGTTTCTGCTACCTGAGAATGTAGAAGTGAAAGTGCTGCTAGCAAATTTACAGAAGGAGACCATAATAATTCAGTGGCACCAAGTGGTGGCTTACTTACACTTTGTTCCTATAGAAGAAGTCCGCTGTATTTATAATTTTAGCTCTTGGGAGGATCTCAGACTGCCGCCAAGCTCTCCACTCAGCGTATTGACTGTGGTTTCATGGGAAGCGCTTACTGGATTATCAACGTAACAACAAGAACAGGCTATGGCATTATTTGAAAAGTATCAAGATATTTTCACATATGATGATAATGATTTGCGGTGCACTCAAGGGGTGGTACATTGGATAGATACTGGGGATCACCCTCTCATTTGATTGCGACCTATTAGACATTCTAAAGCATCGGAGGAGGTTGTTTCTGACGAGGTGGATAAACATATCATGCAGGGGATGCTAGAGCCATCAAATAGTCCGTGGGCATCACCAGTGCTTATTGTGAAGTAAAAATATGGCTCGAATTGAGTGGTTATTGACTATCACAAACTCAATAACATAATGAAGAAGGATTCCTACCCTCTTCCGCGGATTGATGATGCATTAGACTGATTGGGAGAAGTGTACTATTTCTTGTCCATGGATCTGATCTTGGGGTATTGACAGATCAAATTACCGTCAGCAAAAAAAGGAAAAATATGCTATCATCACTTTGAAAAGATTATTCCAGCCAACTTGCATGCCACAAGGGTTGTGCAATGCCCCGGTTACATTCCAGCATGTCATGGATATGATTCTAGGTGATTTGAAGTTGTCCTGCGTTTTAGTTTACCTTGATGATATCAACATGTTCTTGTGGACGTTTACTGAACACCTCGCCCATTTGGAACAAGTGATTTAACACCTCTTTGCCACTAATATCAAAATCAAGCCTCAGAAGTGCCATTTTTAAGAACAATTGGAATACCTCAGGTTCATCATGGATTCAAATGGGCTCAAACCGCAGCTGGCTAAAGTGGAAGCAATAAGCATGATTACCCACCCAGGTAGTAAGCAGGACATTCAAGTATTTCTGGGGATGGTTGGGTACTACCACCAGTTCATTCCCAATTTCAGTTGTATCAGGGCCCCACTTTACAAGTTGTTAAAGAAAAAAGCTTCTTTTGATTGGACGGACTGATGCCAGAATGGTCTTTACATATTGTGCAACACGTTAGCAAGTGCACTCATATTGCAATATCCCAACTTCGGTAAACAGTTCATAGTGAAAAAAGATGCTTCTCTCTCAGCTATAAATTCAGTATTATCTCAAAAAGACAATGATGGCGTAGAGCATCCTGTTGCCTTCTGTAGTAGAAGCTTGAAATGTCACAAACGGAACTACACCATTACCAAGTTAGAATGTTTAGCGGTAATCTATGCTTATAAACAGAACTGGGTATATCTACATGGGGTACAATTCCAAGTAGTGATGGACCATGCTTCCTTGAGTTGGTTGCAGAATCTGCATGAACTGGAAGGGTGGAACGCATGTTGGGCACTGAAGCTTCAAGCATACAATTTTGAGATATTACACCATCTAGGAGCAAAGCACCAAAATGAGGATTGTCTCTCTTGGCTGCCAACAGTTGCTATCACAGCGAATTTAGCCAACATAATGTATGAGAAGATTGTGGTAAACAAATACCAGGATGAGCCGCCGCATGTGATTAAGGTATTAGATGGACTTAGGGTGAATACTTTCTTACATGGGGGAGAACTATATAAGCAGATTGGCAACACGACGTTGAATTTCCCTAAACCTTCAGCCAGAACTGTAATAGTTATGGATGCTCATCGGGCTGTAAGTCACAGAGAATTGCAGAAAACACCGAAGATTTTGCATCCCTGAATTTATTGGGAGAGCATGCATTATAACATATTGGAAACGGTTAGTTGTTGCCATCAGTGTCAAGTGGAAAAACCATTCTACAAGAAAACCACCTACCATCTGGTTAAACCCCAGCTCGCCTGGCACACCATTTCTATTGATGTAGTGTGACCTCTGCCAACTAGCACCAATTAAGCCAAGTATATTATCATCGCCATAGATCATCTGACTCAATGGGTGGAGGCCAGGGCCATCAACGATTTGGGCGCGGTCACTACCGCCAAATTCATTATGGAGTGTGTTTACGGTGACACAGCTGCCCGCAATTCATTTTAACAAATAATGTAACTAATTTTACTTTGCACATTCTGTCAAAGTTGAATGAGTTGATGGCGATCTGTGAGGTTTTGACCACCCCATATCATCTGGAATTAAACGGAATGGTATAGTGGGTTAACGGAACCCTAGTGAACATACTCCATAAATTGGTAAATGATCGACCCCCAGAATGGAGCGCCCTTCTACCCACGGCTGTGTTCTCATATAATATCAGCTATCATTCATCCACTGGTAAGAGCCTGTTCTAACTGTTGTATGGTCGACATCCAGCTTTTCCTGCTTTACTTTATTCGTGTATAGAGGATACTGGTGGAGTAGACCTCCAACATTACTTGAAGACTCTTACAGGTACAATGGTGAAGCTGCAATTGGAAGCCTTTTTCTACCAGTTTGGCTAGGAAAATTCACAATCAGGCAGCCGCTCAGAAGAGATGAAGCGGACTTCCGCTGTATGCTATAGGGGACCATGTTTTATTCCACGATCAGCACGGTTTGGGAGGAAAAACAAGCTTTCTAGCATTTAGGTTGGTTTGTTTGAAATAATTAAGAAGACTGGCACAGATGTCTACACCATCAAGGAACCCGCGTGGGGTCAGATCATCAACCAAGTTCACGTGAAGTTCCTTCAAGCCTACAACAGTGATAGCATATCATCCAGTCAAAGGGGGGTAATGTTGGGAAGTTGATATGACTTGACATTACGCTAACCATATGGCAGATTGGAGGGGGAATTGGGATGAGCCTTGAGACTAACAAAAAGAAGTATATTTTTAATAGTTGATTGAGATGATGACCAATGGGCAAGAATGGGGGATTATGTTGAGATTGAGATAAATGAGAGTTTTGAATAAAAGGGGAAAACGAATAGAAGACATGAAGCTGAGGATGCATCCAGCTTGGGAAATCGAGATATAAAGAGTTACACAGAGGATTGAAGGGGGCTTCGCTCAGAAATTAGATTGTTTCATAAAGGTCTGCATATTAGTAAAATAATAAAGGTCTGAATAAGGGGCGATAGCTCCGTTTGAAAAGTTAATAGTTTTATTAAAGGATTGGCGATCTTCATATTGTCTGATTTGGTTGCCCAGTGGCTAATACCCTTTGCAAACTGATTTGGCGGAATCAAGACTCTACACTAAGAATTAACAGAAGTATAGCACCATATCATTGGTAGTGTGTGCTTATTGATGCACTACAGCTTAGTACCACTTTCTCCAATAGACAATTTCCCCAGTTCAGCCTAATTATTTTTACAACACCAACTTTCTCGTTTGTCTTCCTCCTTACAATAAGCCTAAAGTCAGTTTAACGTTTTCTAATGTTCACTTGGGTATACCTGTGCATGGTCCTCTTTAAGGAGGTCTCATGTCACGTTAGCCAATTCATTTAATTTATAAATATTACAGCATCAGGTACACCGTTGGGACGCCTAGGTTCCCTCCAAACCAGGGCCCCATGCACTATAGACCTGTTCAAAGCTTGGTTATGAACAGCCCTTTGGGAACAGCCAAGTTTTGCTGTTTGCTCGATCACTATTCATGATTACATTGCTAACTGCCCTCGATCTATATCACTTTAGCTCAAGCTCCCTCTGCTGGTCTATCTTCATTCTAATTCTGACGGCTAGTTCCCTTGAGTTGGTCTGCCGCTCCATGCACAGCCACGCTAGGAATTAGAGAGTTATAGACACTCTCCTGATAATTTCACCGGGATAACACCCCACTTATTATCAAATTTTTGAGAGATGATAATGTTCCGTTATGTGGACCACAAAAAATCAGTAACCGTTATGATTTTCCCCAACACTGATTGCCAGAATCTGGTGTTGCACCACCTTAATGAGGACAATTTGTTGCATTCTGAAGCAAAGGAAGTGATTTTGACTGTATTTGGAAGTCCTACTCTTGTAAATGTTGACTTAATTTGGGTTTACATCTAAAAAAATTTTAGTTTAATTAGCTAACACTAATTACTATATTTGATCAAAGGAGAAATAGCTAATTTATAACGATCCAATACTGTTTGAATTGGTGACTATATTTGGGTTTGCATCCCAAACCCTTTTAGTTTAAACAGCCTATGTGAATTACTATACTAGATCAGAAGAGCCACAGCTAATTTATAATAATCCAAAATTCTCAAGAACCACTCAAAACATGCCACAATGTATCAAGACTAAAATTACAATTAACCAAGTCAAAACAGAGAAATTCAACTCCCATCAATTTTAATTTGGAATTACATATATAAATTGTAGTAAAAGTGTCAAAATTCTAAAATCCACCATCAAACCTTCTTGTCAACTAAGTCAAAATAATTATTAATCAACTTTAATTAAGAATATTGCTTCCCAGGCCAAACTCAAGACTGATAAATTAGCAATTTAATTAGACTATCAACAAAATCTATTTTAGCAACCTAAAGTGCCCCAACTAAGAATAGAATAAATATTAAATCAAAGGCTGACTTCAAATCAAGATTAATGAGTTCAGAACTGTTGAGAACTAACTAAAATCATGGTTTGACAGGTCTGAATTCCAAGGATTGAGACAAACCTAGAAAGAAATTTCGTCACATGTCTGAATTCTAAGGAGTGAGACAAACTTGGAAAAAGTTTATCAAGTAACCTATATAATCAATAATTAAAACCTTATAAAGTTGTTGCTTAATTTAGTCTATATTTTATTATTGATTTTTGCTTTGCTTTTTAGTTTGAAGAAGATTGACTAGGAGTTCAATAGGCATGCGGCCACCTCATTTAAGAAAAAGGAACTAATAGAAGGATTACCCTAACCTCGACTATCTGCTGCTCACATCTCCATACGTGAGAACCTAGTTTTTTAATACTAGTTATAACCTGTGCAACCACGATTTTCACATTGTGGTGCTCACTACAAGATTATAGCCCAGGCTATACTGATTAGAGGAAAACCCTGTGAAATTGGAAAACGACTACCCACTGGAAGTGAATACTCCTTTGAAGCTGGAGCCTCACCCTCTGGAAACACAGCTGTCAACACTGAGCATATACATCTAAGCGATATACCTACCATAACATTTCTAGGGGAAGCACCTGATAGTGAGGAAGTAGAGCAACTAGCTCTGGCCTTGATGCAAGGGTACCAGCATGCTGGGGTTGGCAGGCAGATAATAGGTCTAACCTTTTCTACTGGGCCCAAAATCAGAACCAACTCTGGGAGGCCTACAGATTATTCCGCCAACTTACTACTTCCAAATTAAGCACTGCGCTGAGCACTATTGAACTTATCAAACAGTACCTAGCAAAGTGTGTGCATCCCACTATTCACAACTACCAATACAATATTGCACACCACCACACTGCCATAGTCTTCTTAGTGATACATGCTCAGGAGTCAGTAGCAGCAAATCAAGACTTTAATGACAATACTTGAATTTAACTTTGGTGAGGTACAAGCTGCTGTTTAGGCTTCCCACAACCACTCTCTCTGGGCTCATGACAGGATCAATAACCTGGTATATGAACTTGATAACCAGATCAGCCTCATAGAGAATACTTCCATGGACAGCAGGGGGTATACTACAAATGTCATCAAACTCATAAATGGAATTACAACGCCATGTACACCAGTTAGTTGTTAAATAGAAGAGCTGTCTGGATTTACTAATAGGCAAACCCATGAAGCTTGTACCTTCATTGATGAAGTGAGAACCCAGGTTGATGCACACCTACAATCCTACCAAGCTTTAGGAATTAGTGCGACTTCTTAGTGAGGCTACTACTGTTGAGTTACAAGCTCATGTAAACCACCATGATCAGTCTCTATCTGCCCTAGAAAGCCGCAGCCATCACTTAGAGGCTACCCATGGCTGGAGGATCAAACCAACAGACCAACGCTTCCTTCCAAACACAGTTGGATACCTATAACACAGTTAGTACCAAGTTATGGGAACAACTGGAAGCTATGAAGGAGTTGTTGCAAGCCAAGGATAAGGATATTCAAGGACTACGAGAAGAGGTACAGAACCTCACCTTAGCCCTCCGCCTGGTTAAGGAAGGACAGATCATTCAGAATGTTCACATACTTCGCCGCCTTGATGGCATGGAAAGAAGACTATGCAGGTGCCCAACTACTTCCTCCAGTCTGCAGCTAGCCAAGATGCGGACATACTCTGACGTTTAGGCAGCCTGAAATAAAAGTTGTGTAAGAGACAGAATAATTATCCCATGAGAGAATATTTTGAGGATGAAAAAGGGGAATCAGAAGCAGGGGAGGAATAACACTCACCACGTTGCATCCCTGAGAGAATATCTGCCTTTCCACCTACATTTAGTGCTACAGGGAAGTTAAATAACACACCAACTCCAATGCCTGGACGAGCGTTTACCCCCATGGAACCTCATCCTCAGAGTAGCCACACTATGGAGCTCTTAATGATGGCTATTTTAGAGAAGCAGAATCTTCCAACTTCAAGCCCATAAACCTGCCTATCTTCGACAAAGAAGGTATTATTGTCACTTTCATTCGTTGGTTCATGATGACAATGAGAGGTGCCCAGACCACCTGAAGGCTGGAACAATAATCTATTGTCTGGACCAATGGAGCATTGAACTGTGATGCCCATCTGAGCCTTGACCCCACTTATGATAAAGTACTGGTTGCTGTTCTACGTATATTTGGGGGTCCTGAACGTTTAGCTACCAGAAAGGCTGAGTTTATGAATATCTCCTTTCTATGAAATGAGACATCATAAGCTTGCTAAACAATTCTACCAGGAGGCTCAAGTCCTATTGGGGGCTAAAACCATGATAGACTTTAAGCAAAGATAGCTCTGCGTCAGGCAGTCAAGCCCTAGCGAGGATTAGCCAACACTCTGCTCCCTGCCTTTTTCCAAGACCTACCCACTGCTACAATGGTCGATTATCTGAAGAAATGTGCTGACACCTTTGGTCCACATAACACTGGCATTCGGCCTGCACCTCAGCAACCTGTAGTTATGTAGGATAAACACTCTGGACCCAGTCAAAACTCATCAAACCGCTTCCCAAGCAGTATATCCAGAGGAGTATCTACCAAACGACTTGGTGGCCCTACCTGCTTTAACTGCCACAAAACAGGCCACATGGCCCGTCAGTGTAAGGCCTCAAATGTGCATCATGTGCACCCCACAAAATCTATTGAAACTTTGCCAGAAAAAGACTTGGCTCAATAGAGGCGGGTGCTTTATTGATGCCGAACTAATTACAACAGAACGCCTACCTGGTCATAACCTCTTCATTGAAACAGAACAAGAAGGCCCTCCAATTATTGCCCAAAACCCATGTAGTAACGCACTCACAACGTGCTACTCTGGGGTTAGAGGGCAAAGAGGTTGTCAATAAACCACATTAACAACAGATCCTTGAGCTTTCCCAATTCAATCTTCCCCACAGGTCCTCAGATGTCCCTGCACTTAGAAGTTTATGTTGCTTTGGATCTGATACCCTCATCACCCAGTGTCCTTCAGTTGGCCAGTAATTAGTTGAGACCAGTAATTCAATCGATCCTATTAGTATTTACACAGTAAACTCAAACTCTTCACATTAATCTGAGTGCACATATAAAGATATTTTAGTAAAACAAAATGAAGGCCCAGGCTATAACTAATAGTGGTGCCTCAGTAGGTATTGTCTCAACTCGCCTGGTGAAGAAGCTGCGAATAGCCCCTGATGCTAATCATTGAAAGGAATATGGAACAACTGGGCCCACCAGTACCAGGAGCCAGGAGCGTACAGCGCTCTGCCCCTTCTGTTCTGTTCACTTTCATTCAGCGCTCTCACAATTGTGTTACCTAACTCAAATTAAGATATAATGATTGGAACCAGTTTCCTCCAAACCTATGGCATAACTTGTGATTTCCAAAACAACACACTAACATTACTTGTACAAAACTTTCCCTTATACTACAAGCAAAATGAAAGAACCCCAATGGCCAAGCCTCCTGCTTACACAAATCTAGTTTATGGGGATGGTATTTTACTATAAAGTAACATTTGAGAGGCAATAAGCGCATAAAACCACCTGATAATGTTTTGGAACACCGTGGAGTTCAACTTTGGGCCTCCACACCCCTTTAATTGGCACCGGGGACCCAGAGGGTCATAAAAATGGGATTAAGTCTGGAAATACCTGAGGGGCTAGTAGCAAAGTTTACATTCATGAAAACGCTCCCATAGGGAACCTTGCGTGGCACCCAGGTTGGTCATACCAGGTCACCAAAAATATGTGTACTTGTGGCCAACTTGACTAAAAACCCTATCTCTATCAGAAAAAACCAAATCATTGAGTACTTGCATTTAGTCCCACAGGAGCAGATACTCACAGTAACAGGGATTGGGGGCCTCTCTGAGTTTGGACTGCCAAATGATGCACCTGGAGTCTATTCAGTTATTCCAAGAGAGAGCCTCACTGGACTAATGGAGGAGCAAAAGGATCAGGCTATGGCACTTTTTTAAAAACATTCAGTCATTTTTGCTCAGGATTTTTTGGACAGGCTAAAGGAGTTGAACACCTAATTGAAATTGAAGATGCAAGGCAAATTTAATTGCAACCAGCACGATGATCCCCAGCTCAAGGAAAGGTTGTAGATGAGGAGATAGGCAAGCTACTAAAGGCTGGGCTCCTAGTCCCATTAAAGAACCCCTGGTCTAGTCCTATCATCATTGTAAAAAGAAAGATAGGTCAAATATGGGTTGTGATTGATTATCAGAGGTTAAATTCTATTACAAAAAGATTACTACCCAAACCCTCATATTGATGATGCCTTAGATCGTTTGGGAGGCGCTAAGTATCTTTCAGCCATGGACCTCATCTCAGGGTACTGGCAGATTGAGCCTCCCCCAGAAGAGCAGGAGAAGTGTGCAATCATCACTGTTCAAGGGCTCATCCATACAACCTGTATGCCCCAAAGATTGTGCAATGCGCCAGCCACTTTCCATCGGGCAATGGATTCAAATCTATGTGATCTCAAGCTTTTCTGTGTTCCAGTCTACCTTATGGCATCAATGTATTTTCACAAACCTTCTGCTAGTACTTTGAGCACCTGGAGTAAGTCTTCGAAAGTCTTCTGGATGTAAACCTAAAAATCAAACCAAAAAATGCCAGTTCTTTAAAAAAACAATTAGAATATTTAGGCTTCATCATTGACCAAGGTGGATCCGCCCCCAACCACAGAAGATGAAAGCTATACAGAAGATGAAGAAACTACAAGCATGAACGATGTTCAAGCATTTTTAGGTATGGTTGGGTATTATAGAGGGTTTATAGAGTGGTTGCTAGTATTGCTGAGCAATTATTCTATTTATTAAAAAGGTAGTCAAGTTTAACTGGCCCCCAGAGTGCCAGTCAGAATTTGATAATTTTAAAAACAAGCTTATGGAGGCACCTATTTTACATTACCCAGATTTTGAAAGCAGGTTCTTGTTCAAACGGATGCATCATTACCAGCTATTGTTGCTGTTCTTTCACAGGTGGGGGAGGATGGTGAGGAGCACCCTGTGGCATATTGCAGCCAGACCCTTAACTGCCATGAACATAATTACACCGTTACAGAGAAGGAGTGTCTTGCCGTCATTCATGCATGCAAGTAGCCTTAGCATATATTTATGGGACCCGCTTCAAGCTGGTCACTGATTACAGTTCTCTAAGGTGGGTAAAAATTTAAAAGAATTATAAGGGAGATTAGAACGCTGGGCACTAAAACTCCAGGAACATGGTTATGAGATCACTCACCGGCAGGAATCAGATCACCAGAATTCAGATGGGCTGCCTTGACTAATCTTAGTAGCCTCCTTGGTTTCTTTTGCAGATGACATATTTGATAAAATGTTGGAAAAAAATTAAGATGAAACAAAATAAATAAAGGTGGCCCTAAACAGACTGTTGGACAATGCCATGATCAAGAAAGGATTTTTATATAATATATGATGATGGATCCAGAAAAATGATACCAAGTCCATCTAAGAGGACAGAAATTATAATTGAGCCCATAGAGTTGTGGGCCAGAGAGAATATATCACAACGCTTGAACAGTTTAGAGCCAATTACCATTGGGAGTCACAGCAGTTTGACGTAGAGAATGTTATTTCACATTATCATAAATTCAGCTAAATAAGGCATCAATTAAACGAACAACATACAAGCTAGTGAAGCCAGGCTGGGCTTGGCACACCATTTCAATAGATGTGATTGGGCCCCTCCCTATCAGCAGATTGAATTTTAAATATTAATGTGGTAATTGACTATCTTACTAAATGGGTTGAGACTAAGACAATTTGTGATGTAAAAGCATTGACTACAACCAAATTTAATTAGAAAGTGTTATTCATCAACATGGATGCCCCCAGATGATACTCACTGACAAAGGGACTAATTTTACTTCCAATGAGACTCCTAGTCAAAAATGAGCTTATGGCTATTGGAGGTGTTTTATCAGCCCCATATCACCCTGAAACCAATGGAGTAGTGGAGCGAGTGAATGGGACTCTAATGCAAATACTTATTAGAATAGCCATGAACTCACCATCCAAGTGGGCGTTGTATGTTTGATCTGCTGTGTTCACATACAATATTAGCTATCACAACTCAATAATAAATAACCCAAATAGATTAATATATGGCTATCAGCCAGCTTTGCCCCATTACTATATTCAGTCTTAGCCAAGTCACCTAATAATAAACCATCTTAATTTACTGATAAATATAACCCTATCATTGATCAAACTACAATCCCAGGCCTATGGATTCACTGTGGACAGGAAGATATCTCAGAAATCAGCTGACAATATCAAAGAACAATTCACTCACTTTCCAAGTAGGTGATACAGTAGCCTATTGTGATACCCACAATGCTGGAAGAGCAAATAAGTTATCTCCCTTTTGGAAGGGGCCATTTATGATAATTTCTAGAACTGGACCAGATATTTATACAATTAAGAAAATTTGCATAGGGTGGATGATTTTTAGGGTCAATGCTAAGTTTCTACGACCCTACCAGAACTGATATCAACCCACCCTATGGGTTGAAACTGGACAACGGAAAATAATTATTGGTACAACATAGGATCTCTAAAACAACTATCTACTGAAACACTAAATAAATTCAAGGAGGGGGAAATGTTGGAAATGGTGGCTAGACTTGGGTTTGAATCTTACCACTTTTAGTTTAATTAGCTAACGCTAATTACTATATTTGATCAAAGGAGAAATAGCTAATTTATAACGATCCAATACTGTTTGAAATGGTGACTATATTTGGGTTTGCATCCCAAACCCTTTTAGTTTAAACAGCCTATGTGAATTACTATACTAGATCAGAAGAGCCACAGCTAATTTATATTAATCCAAAATTCTTAAGAACCAAATCAAAACATGCCACAATGTATCAAGACTATAATTACAATTAACTAAGTCAAAACAGAGAAATTTAACTCCCATCAATTTTCAATTTGGAATTACATATATAAATCTTATTAAAAGTGTCAAAATTCTAAAATCCACCATCAAACCTTCTTGCCAACTAACTAATTTTTAATTTATAATCAACTTTAATTTAAGAAACATTTTATCTCTTTCCACTCAGCATCTGTTTCCAAGCAAATTTTTATGGAAAAAAGCAAATCTCAATCACTCACCTAATATCTCTCAGACGTCCTCAAATTCCCTGTTGGCTTCCCCAATGCGGGGCAGTGGTGTAACTCCACCCACTATTTTCCATCCAACAGGAAAATATGCTCAGACTGGCTTGACCAGTTATAAAAAACCCCTGAGATGATTCATTCCTCCCAAGGATCTTGATGCCCACTACACTCTTACCCAAGTGGTTCCTTGTTGCCCCCTGGTGCTCCCCCAGAGCAACATGCATTTTGGCTTTAGGGTTGATTATGGGAAACTTTTTCCTTACCATGACCAAACCATTAGCATAATGGCTCAGGCGGTGATGCATCCCACCAGTCTTATTGACTTCCACCCCTATAAGGGGTATTCTAATCTCAGCTTCACCTTTCAAGCTGATGCCGCCACTGCAGCAACTGTGCCCCTGGTCTTTCAGGGTACCCCTCTCCCCACAATTTGGACCTGTCTCCCAGTGGATACACTTTGGTGGTTCAGTTCGCTGGGTTTTCCCACCTAACTTCCCCCTGAGGTGCTCCACCAGGAGCTGATGGAAGATTTGGAAGCCTATGGCTCCAACCCATCTTGTAATTTGTGGTCCCAAATGTGGCCACACATCTCTCTGGGCCATGGGTGTAAGCCACAATCAGCCCTGAATCTAATACAATTCTTTTGTTGATTCCCCCTCACTCCGTCATCCCCTTGCCCCTAACCATCTGTTCTGGGCCTGCGTCAAGAGCAGGT
Organism: Massospora cicadina; assembly: GCA_022478985.1. Classification (NCBI taxonomy): domain Eukaryota; kingdom Fungi; phylum Entomophthoromycota; class Entomophthoromycetes; order Entomophthorales; family Entomophthoraceae; genus Massospora; species Massospora cicadina. The sequence goes on along the minus strand of JAKSZP010008133.1, from coordinate 80,696 downwards.
GGACGATCTGTCCATCATGTTTCAAGTTGGAACACTTGAAATATAAGTGCTATCCCTATCTGCTTCTGATGGCTCTGATTTTGTGTTCACCAGCTTCCAATATACCACCCACTCCACGCTAGCTTTAGTATAGGGTACAATCCTATCTCCCCTCCCCCAAAGCCTGTTGCTGCAGCTGCGCCAACAGCCACCAATCAGCTTCCTCCTCACCCATTGTTATAAATGCTCCATCTAATCAATCACAGAGTTGGACCCCAGTTCGCTCCCATGCATCATCCAACAAACCAACCAAACCTCAGGAATATGCTGATTCCCAAATTAAATTCAAACAAAATCCTTTGGATCTATTGGCAGAAATTGACGAGTTTAGGAATATTATTGAAGACCACACTATCCAACTTGAGTGGTTTATGTTTACTGAACACGATGCTACACTATCACCTCACTTATACACCCCCCAGAAAAATGCTGAAATGTTCCACAGTGACCACCAGCTGGCTGTTGAAGCAACAACTAAGCCAGATTGCTGTCCTTTCCGAAAAGCTGCAACCAAATCAGTGGTTATGCTCGCAGGAGAAATCTCTCCTCCCATTATTTCCTACACTGCCAATAGGCTTCAAAAAATATGTTGATCAAAGCTCACAAAACCTGCCAATGACGCCATCAAGCACGTGGAATTGGTAGCACGGAATCCCAAACACAAGATTGCCTGCACCAATATTGCCACGTTTGTAAAGCTCCCTGATGCACGCATAAAAGCTGAAGCAGCTTTGGTCAGTTACATCACAACTCTTATATACAACAGATGTCTTTCTGCCACCCTGATCATCAGAAACTTGTCTCCACATCCTGCTGAAGTCCCGACGCCCCTGCTCTTCATCATAGCCCATTCCCTGCTTTGAGGTGAAGTAGAGGCTGAGGATGAGCCCCTGATCCCCCTCCCCTTCCACCATGATGAAATAAGCAGTTCCCGCTGTCCCACCTGGTTGGTTGTAATCACGTTTTGTGTCATCCGCTCATTTTTGGTAGTTCAATAATTTTGCATAGTGAGGATTTATTAGCTTTTTGTATTTCAGTAATGTCCGTCCCTTAGTCAGCTTACCTCAATTAAATAAAACTTAATTAAGACTATCGCTGCCCATGCCAAACCCAAGGCTAATATTTTTTATTAATTTAATTTGATCTTCAACAAAATTTAATTTAGCAACCTGAAATGCCCCAATTGTAAATAGAATAATTACTAAATCATAGGATGACTCCAAATTAAGATTAATGAATTCAGACCTGTTGAGAACTAACTAGAATCATGGGTTGACAGGTCTGAATTCCAAGGAGTGAGACAAACTTGGAAAAAGTTTATTAAGTCACTTATATAAACAAAAATTAATACCTAATAAAAAATTGTTGTTTCGTTGGGTCTATATTTACCATTGAGTTTTGCTTTGGTTTTTAGTTTGAGGAAGATTGATTAGGAGTTCAATAGGCACATGGACATCTCATTCAAGACAAAGGCTCTTAGAAGGATCTACCCTGACCTGGACTATTTGCTGCTCACTTCTTCAAATGTGAGAACAAGGATTTTTTTATACTAAATATAAACTGTGCAACCACAATTTTTACACCTACTATAATGGCCAATCATAAAAAAGCTTTATGGTCATACAATCCATAAAGGATGAGACTTTAGCCAATTTACCTCTTTTTATCCAAGAGTCTGCTGATCCTGGCTGGGGTGAAAATGCCCTAAGATTTTAATGCATGCATAGCCATGGAGCTGGTACTTCATCCCTACAGAAACCTTCATTGAACTACAGCGTTGGTGCTGGTACAACAAACTTCAAATCACAGATGGTTTATCATCTCAAGATGTTGGGAGCAAACTTTGACGCACCTAATCAAATTTATGAGGAAATTCTGGCCAAATGATCAAAAGACAGTAGAAAAAGAAGAAAATGTTCTAGATAGTAAAGGAAAATTTATTGATAGCAAATTAAAGTATTTCAGGGCAAAAACAGATGGATCAAAGTTGAAGGATAAATCAACTAGCCACTATTGGAAAAGTGGAGGGATGGTAAATTTTGTCACTCAAAATTTGGAGAAGAACTCATGAAGATATGTGAACTTTTGTGCTGCCTCAGAATTCGGAAGAAAACGTTCAAAAAATTTGGTAAAAGGCTTTGCAGTAAAGATTTGAAACAATCTAGCCCATTAAGAGAACCTGTTCCGCTGGATATCTACCTATAATGAAGAGTAGTGGCAGGACCATCTAAGGCTGCAACTGGGTCCGCCAGGAGTAATCCTGAGGTGATAGATAAGTTCAAAATAGAAGGCAATAAATTCAGAGATTGTGGATGTAGTTTCTCAACTTTTAACCTAGTCAACTAATGAGAGAGGCAAGAAAGGCTGAGAATATGATACAATCCAGATAAAATTGGGTAGGGTTAGCATTACTGAATCAATCCATATGAGTAGGGGATCATTTTCAGACCTATCAGAAGAATTAATCCAAACTTTAGGGTCAAAAAACTATATTAAGAACAAATATAAATAGATATAATATAAAAAAAGAAAAAGGTGATAAAAGGTAAAGAACATAATAATATAAAAAAATTGGAAACCATATTAAACTTATTATCTTTTTTACCACGGAAAATGCATCTGTCAGTGTTTTTACCTACCTTTGAGGAGGAGGGGGATGACTTTACTTGGGAAGGACTCCTGATGATTGGCAGGACCATCTTGGGTTGCAACTTGGTTCACTGGGAAGTAGTCCCAGGCGCTTAATATTGAAAAAGAGTTTTGGTAGGATCAGGACAGGCTAAAACTAGATCAACCAGGAAGAGTCCCTATGAAATGTATTGATAGGACCAGCTCAGGTGAAAGTGGGTTCAACATTAGTAGTCCCATGATTCTAGTAAAGGACCCAGCAAAGCTAACTGAGAGGATTCTGTGAACGATGGGAAGTCATTGTAACCCTACTTAGAATTAGTACAGATTAATGGCGAGGAGCAATTTGGAATTTGTCCTGGGGTTTGTACCGGTTGGCCAGTTCATTTTTTAGGCAAGGATGTCTGACATAGTTCTGGTGCAGTATGATGCTGTAGGAACTACACGTGAGAGAGGTGGCAGCGATTAAAAAGCAAGGAAGAGGGGCTATGTTGCCTAAGGTTGGCATTAATAGTGTTAAGTGTTGATAGTCCCAGCACCGCTGAAGTTATTTTGAAGTTTAATACCCTGGACTTAGACGGCATCCTATCACCATCTTCTTATCTTTTGTTAGGTAATCTAGTCAAGCAGGGGGATATGTTAGGATTTTAAAAGCCTATAGTACCCAGATGATTAAATTACCTAAATCTGTTTGCCCACTAATGGGATTTGATCCTCTAGTGGATGTAAGAGCTATCAAATTTTATAATAACTATTGTTTGGGAATTGACTATAAAGAATATTTATTGATCTGACAGGTGTTGATCTGCCATATTGGAAATGTTTCATTGGGATGATTCGTGACCATGTAATTACTTTATGGTTCAATTGCTGAATATAATAATTGTAATCTAATTATTAGTCAATTTGGGTTTGTTGACTATTGACTCAGGAATCTATGTATATGTACTATAGTATTAACAATGCTTCTGGGGTAACTCGCAATTTAACCTTTTATGTTTTGATATCTGTGGTTGATAGGTAAAAATTCATTACCTATGCAGACTGCTAGCTCAAAGAGTGTACCCCGCTGAGATGCTTGAAGGTTGTGGGGACACTTTCTGAATTTTATCATGAAGAGGTTGCACCTCTAGTCAGCAGTGCAATCTGACTAGGCAATTGAGGAAGGTCCTCATGGGTTCAACATCAGAGGGCTAATCTACTGGCAACAGCTGCTGATTCCCAGTGAGGCGCCAACAGAAGTGTTGGCCTTTGGACCCCCTATAAATTCACTGGTTTTTAAGTAAATGAAATAGATCTTATTTGATAAAAGAGTAACTGTTTATACATTAGTTTTATAGATTACTCTTTGGTATAGGAATGCAAGTATCGGAATCCTCAAATTATATTATTTGTTATCTGATCTCCACTTGCTCTGCGTGAATAGAATAGGAAAGGGTTCCCTACTAGTTAAAGATCCCAAATAGGAAGAAGCACCTGTTTAGCATAGAACTTATACTTAACGTGGCATAAGAGCATTCAACTTAAATGTTAGTCTTCATACTATTATTACCCTAATTCATTCAGTTAATTATATCAAAGAATTTTATCAGAAATCTGTTCAGTTAGATAAGGGAGCTAAAGCAAGCTACAATCTTTAAAGAGAAAAGCTCAGATATTTAACACCACTGGACGTCTTTTCCTAGAAATAATCAATTAACTACAAGATGAGATAAAGGGGTGGAAGGCGAGTTAGTAGGGCATATGGCTACTAACCTGAAGGTTGTGGGTTTGATTCACGCCCTTTGCACATCGATTGGGGTGCCAGCTGAAGGAAGCTATTGGCGGTTAGTAGGTATAATAACACGAAAACCTTACCCATGACATAACCAGAAAAATGAGTCCCAATCCGGAGGTGAAAAAACTTTCTACAACAGAGTTGACCCTGCTCAGGTTTCATGTCAATATTTTCTTTCTCTATTTTGATAATGTCCATCCCCTGGTCAGATTGCCTCAAATAAATAAATACAAGATGAGATAACCGTAGGGCATACTGTGAAGGAGAAACCCCTAGAGCTTATCCACCACACATATAACTTGATGTAATTTCAGCATAGGTTCCAAAGTATACCAAGAATTGCCTTGTTTGCAACAGAATGAAACAAAATCTTTAGCCTCTTGCTCGCTTATTGGTTCCTGTGCAAAAATAGAGGCGCCATGAACTTACCTTTCAATTATTTTGTTGTGGAATTGCCCCTTTCAGAGGGGTATGATGTTATTATGGTGGTGGACCAGTTTACCAAGCTCACCCATTTTATACTATGTCATCTCACAATATCAGCGGCGTAGATGGCTAAGTTATCTGTCTCCTTACGTGTTCTCCACCTATGGCATACCTAGGTAGATTATTATTGGCCATGGACCCCAGTTCACATCTGTATTTTATGAAATTATGCAAGACTCTTCAAATTTTCCTAGTTCATCCTAATTCTCCTATCCAATCAGACGGGCAGACAGAACAAGTGACCAGTGTTTAGAATAATTCCTGAGGTGTTACATGGCGTCAAACCATTCAAATTGGGCATCTCATCTCCCTTTAGAGCAAGTCAGCTACAAAAATGTCCTTTATTTTTCTATTGAAAGTTCTCCTTTTTTCTTATTATGGATTTACTCCACAGCTAACAAGGAACCAAGATGTGGATCCAAGGTGGAGACAGTGGCGAACTTTTCTAAGTTCATCAAGAAATTATGATATAGGAAAATACAAACTTGGAGGCTTCCTGGAAGTTCTACAAGGAGAATGCAATTGGCATGAGTTAAGTATGTCTTGCATTCAGAGAGGGAGATCTTGTGATTCTTGATGATAATTATATTCAATCAAGCATCCATGCAAGAATTTGGGACCAGAGAGGATAGGACAATACCGCGTTGTTGGAAAGGTGGTCATGCCCCCTACCAACTGGATCTTCCACCAAATTTCTAAATCTTTTCAAACTTTCATCATAGTAAACTGACTCCTTTCAAGGGTAACCTCATAAGACCCCAGATTCTTTTCTTGTAGATAGGGCAACAGAGTGGGTTGTGGAGGGACTGTATCCTCTCATTGGTCTAAAAGATGGCCAAAATACATGATTTCACAGAAGGGGTTTGATGCTTCAGTAAACAGCTAACAAAGCATTCAATTGCATATATTCTCAAGACTTTATTTAATGAAGCCATAAGCACTTTATGGATGCCGTGGGTTCCAAGTTCACTCCTGTATTTGCGGCCATGAAGTTATCTAAATCTCATAAAAAACTTATCTCTGGCCAACGTTATGGTTAAATGAAATCATTAAGCGGACAGATTGTAGAGATAAGGCTGGGCATGTTTCAGAATTGCAGATGACCACATAATCCAACCTTTTGACTGAATATAAGATTTGATGATTAAGTTATAATTTTATAGGATTGGCAGTGGCGATTGATGAGATTATTGTTGAATCGTCCCTGATGATATTAGAGGTCACTGACTAATGAATTATTGTTGGGTATCATCCCCAATGATATTTTAGGCCACCAACAGATAAGAATTTTATTGGGCATCATCCCTGACGAAATCAAGCAATAATTTGATATTGGTTTAACACCAATAGTCAAATTATAGGTAATTATTCAGAGTGAACCAGAATGGAGTCATCATAAACTACCAAAACGTTCAAACGCTAGAGGAAGAGTAGAATTGTCATTGGCCAAAACAATTGGTTTCAAGTACCTAATACCAATTGTTTGGTCCACCAAACACCTAAGGATTACTCTGCCTAAGGAACCCAAGGCAATGGTCACAATGAGATTTGGTGCCTAACACTAAGGTCAAACCAGTATAGGAGCACAAATAATTCTCAGCGGACAGCTAAAAAGTTGTATGCTGATTCTAACTATAAAATCCATAAACTATTCCCTAATAAAAGCAGACTAAAAATTGATATTAACTTGGTTGTTTTAACATTGGTTGTTTTAACATTACTCTTAAGAGAAGAGTGCAAAGATCAGATATCCTTAGATTGTTACTATCAAGTCTCCTCTTGGCTCTGCATTAAGAGAATAGGGAAAGTGTTCCCTACTAGTACCAGAACATCTTCAAGATGAATAACCAGTTTGCGTTGGACTTTTTACTCAACGTGGCTTTTGGGGATTCAACTCTAACAATAGTCTTCAAGCTATTATTGCCCCATTTACTCAAATTCAATCAAATAATCAACGCAAGGATCCACAAATCTGTGCAGTTGAAATCAAGGGCCAAAAGCGAGCCACAACAAAGGCCAAGACTTTAACAGCATGATGAGGCCAAGAGGACAAAGTTGGCAGGCCTTCCTGACCTGAAGCAAACCCTGGACCAACAAAGTAAGTACAAAACGCCCAAACTAGTTCTGGGGGTGCTTGTGTTATGGTCAGAGGCGTTACACCCATGACGTTAAAATGCACCAGCTATTTTGAAATTATGATGGACCTTTACATTTGGTTAGAGAATGAGGCTCAAAGACCCGTTCAAAGTTTAATATTGCTAAATCAGGGAAAATTCAACTCCTCTAATCATCTAAGTACAGGCTTACTAAAACTACAGTCTGACATTAGATGAGAAGTTTCATTTATTTGTTTGATCATGCGCAGTGAATAGCCCAATGAGTAATGATTCCCCCTTTTGTTTAGATAATTTTTTGAGTAAACCTTTTTTGTTAGCTAACTTGGTTATAATGAACCACAATTATTTTTACTTTGAATACAAACATATGCTTTGTATCCTTTGTAGACCTAATGGAGGAGGCCTTAATTTTTATTGTTTGTTATACCCTTGCCTGGGGCCTTTGGGAACCTTCCTCCTCTGCGGTTCTCTTTTTTCCCCCTAAGGCTAGTGGGTTTTACCAGGGTTGTGTGATGGGGACTTCACCACCATCTCGTCAGGAATAAGAAAGATATAGACACGCTCTTATCATTAGTTGACAAACCTTTTTTCTCAGTAAGAATTAAACGTTTAAGATTTCTCTTCGTGGTGATGGAGTGCATTGTATTCTTATGCTTTTGAACATGGAGTTCATGTTTTTGGCGATTGCCAGCTCAGCCTTTCTTTTTGTACTGCTCACGGTGCAACTCCAACCCTTTCTTTGATTAATTGGTGTTTTGGACCATTTGAGCCCTGTTGCTCTGGCTTCTAATTTTTCAATGCTTCTATCAATTGTAAGAAAAGCATCCCTTAAACTCTTTTTCCTGGCATTGAGTGGCTGAGTCATCTTTTACCCTGGGATCCTGCCTGAGTATTTACTGTTTTAAAATTAAGTTTATGATTGATGAAAAACTTTTCTTTCTCGTTGCAATCACTTTGCAACCTATTCAATTCAAGACTGAATCTAGTTTGATAATCTAACAGAGGAGATTAGTCTGCGCCCATGTCAGGGAGCAGTTGGGCAAGCAAGGTAAGAGGAGCAGGTGGAAGGCCCGCGGCTCCAACGTTCAAAAACTCCCTAGAGAATCCGGCGGAATAGACAAAAATTTTAAAAATCCGGCGGTCACTATTTCCCCAGAGATACTCACATGGCAAGCACGTTGCAACCAGTACATCAACACACCATACTACCAGCCACTTTTGTCAGTGGAATTCGGAGTCCGCGTGTTTCTGGACATCCAAAAAACGGCCTTATGGGAAAAATTTTGTGAAGATGTGCACACAGTTTTCCCAACCGCGGTGTACGTTGCACCTCACTCCATGTCACACGGTTGGCTGGACCTAGGTTTTGAAAGCAAAAAGGCAGCAGACGAGGCTGCAGCGGTGCATGTAGTGGTCAACCTCCCCAAAGGGCAATGGGTCATCAAAACCAAATGCACCAGCTGGACAAAATCAAACCAAATTTTCCTCACATTTGACTTTTTGCCTACTACAGTAAAACGTGACATTTTGGAACACCACCTGAAAGATGGTCTCACCATATATGGTGAAATACAATCTTTTGAAATGCAACGCTTCACGCTGATGCCACACCTGTGCACCAGCAAAGCCATCGCAGTTCTGACCCCAACTGAGGAGATTGCGAAGGACCTAGGCCAGATCCCGCACTCCACTTTTATTGATATTGCAGGGCATACCACCCACCCATTTCAGGTGACCGTGGACAGCGCGCCCCCCATTTGCACCCACTGTGATGCGTTCAGCCATAAGGCGCACGCATACCCCATCAAGGAGGGTGTCACATTCCAAGAGCACCCCTCGGCGGCCATGGCCAGCAGAGAGGCGCACTACAAACCAACTGCAAGCACCAAAGAGGCTTTCCCATGGGGAGCACAAGGCTGCTACCTACTGGTAAAGCCTATCTCTCCACAAGAGCGGAAGAAGGCCAAGCAGGCCCATAGGGCCGCAGCCAAGGAAGAGGACAAAGCCACCACCGCTATCCCACACTCACAATGTCAGGAGGACATGGAAACCTTTGCGGTGGAAGCAACTTGGGAATCCATCAACCAATCAGATTGGGAAGCCTATGCCAAGTGGGCCACTCAATCTGAGGATCCGATGGGAGATTTGATCTCACCCAATCGTTTCACCCAAGCTCCAGTTAAAACTGACTTGGGACCCATCCCAACTGAAAAATTTTTTTTGACATGCTCAACGGTGCACCAAACTCATCCACATCGCAAAAAATTTGTCCGACGTCAGGAAAACAAAAAGTGAAGGCTAAAAGCAATGCAACTCTTTCCACAAAAACTAACAAAAACTCCGATAGCATTGCTGCTAACACCAGTGCTGCTGTGAAGGCCCATGGGGATCTAGAAGAGGCTGGTGGGCCCAGGTGCCCACCCCCTCGCACCTTAGGTGCGAGGGGTAAACCTTCACTTTAGGGACGTTGAACATTGCTGGACTCAAGGCCTCCCCATCCTGGGCTAGGAAACTGAGTTTTTTACAACACAATTTACCCGTGGACTTCCTGGCCATCCAAGAGTCCCACTGTCCAAGAGGTTCTGAGGAAGCTTGGAAAACAATGCTCCTCCCATCCCTATCCTTTTGGTCAAAGCACTGTGGGGTGCTAATTCAGAAAAATAATTTTTTCAAATTTTTAGCCTCAAAAAATTCCTAAATGGCTAAGTGCTTGTTGTCACTTTCTCATGGGCTGACGTAGCACACGCAATCATCAACATCTATGCCCCAAACAGTGCATGCAAGCATTGGGAATTTTTCTCATCAGTCAAATCCCTCCCGCTACCCCAGACTCTTTCCTAGTTGGTGACATGAATTGCTGGCTAAACACACCAACGGACCGGTGGCCTTCCTCACCCCACACCCCCCAGGGTCACGTAGAACTATGCGTTCTAAAGGCCACCCTCGGGTTAATGGATGCACTGCTGCAACATGCCCCACTGCTCGAAAACATGATGCATCCCCTAGTCCACAACGGCCAATTAAGGTCCATGATCCGCATCAACCTTATTTTAATGCCAACGAAATTCCAACCCCACATCTCCCACTTCAAAACAACAAAAATGGAATTCTCCGACCATCAGCTGGTCTCACTAACCTATCACCTACCTGTCACAGCTGCTAAGGCCCCACATTGGTGCAAAATCCGCCCCCCTGAGCTCGCGTCGCCAGTTACTTCCACATGGGTGGAAGGGGCAACTTTGGCAAAAAACTTTTGTTGCACCATTTTGTGCGGACCCCATTTCCACATGGGCAACTTTCAAAGATGACATCATCCGCTATTATTGCTATCTCTCCTAAAGATGCTCACGAGCCACAATGTCAGTTATCTAATGTGCCCTGGCAGAGTTGGCACACTTGGAGTCCAACATCCCAGTTACAGGATACAGCTCTGCATGGGGCCAGAAGTGGGCGGAGGCAGCTTCCCACCTCAACGCACTCGAAAGGCAACACAAACATTGGGTTTGTGTTCAGTATAGGGCCACACGCATCACAAAAGGTGACAAGTGCACCGCACATTTCTTTAAAAAAAATTTTACACCACGCCATAGTGTGGCCTGCACACAGGTGCAAAGATCGGATGATTCCATTGCAGATACACCGGCCAAAGTGGCAATCAAAACGCAAAAGTATTACTCTGAGTTGTACCAATCCAATCCAATTCAGCCAGCCGAAGCGGTGAATTTCTTGACTGAGCCCACATCCGCACCATTTTCTGATACCCGGAAATAATGAGTTTGGTTACTCCAAATAAATTATGGACAGCCATTCGCGGTGCGCCAAACTGAAAATGCCCAGGCCCAGATGGCATCCATATGAGTTCTACAAAAAATATTTTAAATATATACCCCCATTGCTTCTCACCTCACTTAATCAAAGCCTGTTGGAAATGTGCCTCCTACCAGGAGGACAAGAGGCCTTTACTGTCACACTCTTCAAGAAAGGGGATAAGCTAGACTTAGCCAACTGGCGCCCCATTTCTCTAACAAACACAGACACTAAAATTTTAATTAAAATTATGGCTAACCGGTTAGGGACTGTAGCATCTGCCACCATCTCCCCAGAACAATTCGGTTTCATCCCCAGAAGGTCGATTTGGGATAACGTGCACTCTGTGGCTAATGTATGTCAGTCCACAGCCTCTGGGGCACTTGTATTCTTGGACCAAAAAAAGGCCTATGATAGAGTAAACTGGGAATACCTAAGGGCCTGCCTCAATCAATTCCGCCTACCCCCTCGCTTCATCAACTGGGTAATGCTGTTCACGGAATCAGCAACAATGGCAGAGCGTGGCCCTGGCTTCTAACAGAAGTAGTCCACCCTCAAAGGAGCTTATGACAAGGGGACCCCCTTAGCCCACTCTTATACAACTTCAGCCTTGACCCACTTTTTCAAAACGTAAATGCCCAACTCACTGGGGTCCATGTACCAGGCCAAGCCCCAGTCAAGATAATGGCATTCGCAGATGATTGTGTGGTTGGGGTGTCTAATAATCAAGATGCACGTGCACTGGAAGCTCTCATCCAGAAGTATTCCCGGGTAAGCAACGCGGCACTGAACGCTTCCATAACCGAAATCATCCTCCTTGGGCGGTTTCAGAACTGCTGGGCCCCAGAAATTAGTTCCCAACACGGCCCATCTGCTCGCCCACATCCTCGCCCTACTAACTCAAATCACACCGCTCCACTGGTGCTCCCCTTCATGCCACGTCCTACCATAGGACCGGTACGCCATCTGGGCGTGTGGATGGAGGCAGGCGGATATGCGTCAACAGTTATGGAGTGCTGTATTCTGGACAACGTGACGAAGAGAATTGCCTCTCTCAGAGCCCACCCTACTTCCCTTACTGGCAGGGTTGTTTTAGCCAACTCTATGCTCCTCTCCAAAGTCTGGTTCAGAGCCCACGCCATTCCCTTCTCCCCAAGATTCTTCAAATCCTTGTATGCCTTGCTGCAAGGATGGCTTTGGTCAGGCTGCCCTCCACCAGTGCGGCTAGAGGTCATGTTTGGCCCTCATCATCATGGTGGCATGGGCCTGATTGACTTCAAAGCCCATGCTGCCAAGATCCTGGGCACCTGGATTGCGGCTGTCACCGCCCCTACACTCCCATCCCAACACTGGTCCCGCGCAGCCCGATCCAACTTCTCCCGCGCTTTGGGCTTCAACAATCCATCGAACCCCCACTCCCTGATGAAATACCTCGCATCACACACATTAGCCACAGGTCCTCACGGGACTAAAACCCACTACAAACGAATCCTACTCTCCATGCGAAGCGCAGAGTGGAGAATTCGTATTAGCGGACATACAACCCAAAGAGGCCGCCCCTCTCCTCAGATCACACAAGAGGTACAGGGGCTACCCATCCATGATGGCGTGATCCCCATTCGACCCCATGTCCTATCCAGGGTGGACTACCTGGACATGATGGACATCCCTTATTCCATTGAGACTCAAAAAACTATCTGGAAATCCGTACACCATCCTCTGTTGCAGCCTCAAGTCCGCTCCCATGTGTGGCACTGCCTGGGGCGGGTGTATCATACAGCTGAGCGCTCTAACTCTTTACACTCATCCTGTGTCGTGTGTGGCCAGTATGGAACTCTGTTCCACTGCCTGGAAAAGTTGCTACCTCTAAAGTAATATGGTGCGAAGTTCAATGTCTGCTGGGCCAGGATCAAATGCACCCATTCATTCTGTCAAGAGATATGTTTGCTCTATCAATGGCCTCCTCCCTTCCACCCTCCCTCCGTGCTTTGGTGGCTGCAATCGCCATGTGAACCATCCACACGATTGTCTTGGATGCCATCGCTGGCTCCATCCCCACCCTCCCAGAAGCTGTCCACAGATTCTGGTCTCATTTTGTGGACCACTTTCAAGCGTGGATGTTTGGATACCTCCCACTGCGTCGCTGACAGCTGGTCTCCTCCTGGTTCCCAGTCTGGTTCATCAAATCAGACCCCTTCCTCCACACGTGTTCAATTGTGGCTACGGCCCCTTCACACGCTTCCTCCCCTCCCCATAAGTGGCGTTCCCGCTGGCAACAAAAGATAGCATCGCTTCTCTGGGGTGCCTCCCTTGGTACTAAGTTTTGCCTCTTCTGAGTCATATTTGGAAGTGTCCGTCCCATGGTCGGCCTTCCCCACAATAAATAAAATAAAATAAATTAAAAAGTTTTGATTGTTTTGCAATGGAAAAGTTTGGAGCGCCTCCTGATTAGGGCAACCCATGTTCTCTGCACACCAAATCTTCTGGGGGTCATTTGCCTCAGTCGCTTTGAGTGCCTTAGAAGGCCTTATTTATAAAAATCCAGTAGGGCCTGGGATTATTGTGACCTGACGTTGATAAAGTGTCATTATTCATAAGAACTGTAAATAGCTAGTCAGTGGAAACTTAGAGGTGGTGTTCTCCGCTTGCCTCCTCTTACCAGTGATTGGTTCATTTGTTTGTAACTTTACCGCCCCAACTGAAGGTGTCATTTATTTTTCTGTGGATGTTTCACCGATGATGACTCCTATAAATACAGGTCTTGGAAACACCAAATACGTTTTACAACTGAAGATGTATATTGCTTCCTTATCTTCTGTCAGAAAATCACTTTTCTGACAATAGTGGGCTCCAATAGTATTCCAGGCCAATCAATATGGAGACTGGCTGACCCTTGCTGTTTTGCCTTAATAGGTGTATCAACCCTCTAAAAGTTCACATCCAACCTACCAACCCAGAAGACCAACGGATTCGCCTTAACCCCATGGTCCTTCTTGGGAATGCACTGGTGGTCCTCAGCCCCCTTCCTGGGCAGCCTGACCCCTTGCTCCTTCTCTCTCATGACAAATAACTAGCTTCTCTTGAGTTTGCCTCATAAAGTCTATACCCATCCTGGGCAGCTATGGCACTCCCACGCTGAACCACCCTCATGGCTGACGGCATCAGCCTATCTTGTTGGCGGCCTGTTGGCCAGGTTCCCATCAGTGGTTTCTTATATGCTGAGGTATGGGAGCTGGCAGCGTCAGCCACTCCAGGCGAATCACCCCGCACCTGCCTCAGAGATCGCCAAAACCACTCCCTACTCATCTTAGTGGCTCTTTCTACTTCAAATAAATAAATGTGGGTAAAAAAGAGATCTTTATTTTGAGGGAATGAAGACTACTTAAAATCTAGTCTACTGCGCCTATGAAAGCCCCTTGGCCATCCAAGCCAGAACTTCAACCAATTTTCAGTCGTCCATGATACTGATTCCTTCCCAATACTTTTGTCCCATCAACAAATATTATGTTGTTACATCCTTAGCACAATTTGCTGGGCAATCATATACATAAATTCATATTATTACATAACTATGAGCATCCTTGGCATTAGTTGCTGGTACTAAGATTAGGTGAAGTGAAGTCATCATCAGACGTTTGATAATGAATAAATTTTTTTTGCCAGAAAATCTCACAATGGACCACGATTTGGCGGTCAGTGTCAAACTAGGATTCCACCAAACCCAAATTATTAATAAATAATTGGTCAACATCCTCGTCATTAGTCACTGGTGTTGACCATCAAACAACATTACATCAGGGATTTTCCCCAACACTTTGAAAGGGCTTAATTTCATTTATTGGGGAGCACCAATTGGAAAATATAACATTAAAATAATATTGAACTAGGCAACTATCTGACAATCATGCCCAACTAACCACCCCCTAATACTGATATTATTTGGAGGGATCCATCTGGAAAACTTCCTACACCTTCCTTTTTGGAAGAGCGTGAGGGTTTTTAGGGGCCTGGAACGGATTTTTTTTAATGCTTAAAATTGGCCATGAAGGTTTTACCAGTGGCCACCCTATAGATACTGCTCTCAAAAGGCCTGAATCACTTTTAAGTATAAGTTTCTGTTGCTTTTATACCTTTCTTTTGTAAGAGCACAAGGGTTGGCAGGAACTTGAGGCAGATACATCAATTATATGCTTCATATATTTTGCTGTGAAGGTTTCACTAGCAAAAACCACTATAGCTACCGCCTTAGGAGCCTAGGTTATCTATTAAAAATAGTGCCACGCTTTCACTCACAGGGAAAACTGAGTTTTGGCAGGGGTCTAGCCCTGAAGGTTTATTATATAATAAATGAATGGTCCATTCTGGAATTTCATTCCTCAGAATGTTGTGAACCTGCAATGGAAGAAAGTATCACCATTTTGGTAATGGATAACGGGGCGCAGACATATGTTTCATTAGTTATGGTGCTTTTATAACCTGAAATTGCTTTTCAATGAGAAATTTACATATACAAATGAATCATTTGTAATCTCTTAGGGAGGCCGAACTGAGACCATATCAACATACCATGTCTCCTCTAATGATCCTCAGCTGACCCCCACCATGATTGGCTGCACTCAGGAGAAAAAAACTTTTTGATAAAAGAATATGGTAATAGGTATTCTGTAGCAAAAGATGATGCATGGTAAGTCTCATCTTTCATAAGAGTGGCAACTTATTGTAATCCTATTTATATTATAAACCACATCAAATTTTTCTCCCTTGTTGCAATCACTAATAGCAACAAATTCTCTTCAAGACTTGGTAAGTTTAATATTATCTTAGAGGAGATTATTGTGCACCCAATATCAGGTAGTAGTTGGGCTACCAAAAAAAGGGCACAGGATTGATCTCTGCACCATCCAAAGTTTGTAACGTCCTGGTGACACTGGCGGCCTAGATAAAAATAAAAAACAAGCAGTGAGTATTGCCCATAGATTTTAGCCTGGCAAGCAAAATGCAACCAGTTTATCAAAACTCAGCATTCCCAGGCCTGTTGTCAGTGGAGCACAGGGTTGATTTTTCTTGGATATCAATCAAACGGGGCTTTAAGAAAAATTTTGTGGAGATGTGCACAACCATTTTCTGGATGCAGTATACGTTGCACTGTACTCCATGACCCACGGTTAGTTAGATCTCAGGTTTGAAACTAAAAAAGCAGGGACAAAGCTGTACAGGTGCGTGTGGTGGTAGACCTCCCAGATGGTCAATGGGTGGTTGAGACGAAGTGCACTCAGTGGACCAAATCAAACCAAATTTTTGTAACCTTTGACTTTTTCCCCACAATGATAAAAATTGCACAGTGCTGGAGCACCACCTCATGTATGGGCTTAAAAGCTATGCGGAACTTCACTTCTGAAAAATGCAACGCTTTATGCTTATGAAGGACCTGTTCACTGGCAAAGCAATTGCAGTGATCACCCCATCCACACTCATAGTGGAAGATTTGACCCAAATCCCCCACACTGCAGGTTTGTTTATTGAAATGCAGAAATCATACCCAATCCAGATCACAGTGGATAGCCATCCCTCTATCTGCAGCTTTTGTTGCGCTTTTGGCCACAAAGCGCACACATGCCCTTCCAGAGAGGTCATCACTCAAAATTAAATCCTCCCCAATGCAATAGGCAGTGCATACTTCCATTATGAACTGGCTATTGACAACGAAGCTGCCTTTCCATGGGGTGTACAGGGGTGTTGCATTAATGTCAAACATGTGTCCCCGCAGGAGCACAAGAAGGCCAAATAAGCCTA
This sequence comes from Massospora cicadina, assembly GCA_022478985.1. Taxonomy (NCBI): domain Eukaryota; kingdom Fungi; phylum Entomophthoromycota; class Entomophthoromycetes; order Entomophthorales; family Entomophthoraceae; genus Massospora; species Massospora cicadina. The sequence continues at coordinate 64,049 of JAKSZP010008133.1, read as the reverse complement.
CAGAGAAGCGGCCAAGGAAGTAGCTATGGCACGTCTGTGATCCTTCCCTCCTAGACCCAGGAGGATATTGAGTCATTCACAGCTGAGGTGGTTCAAGAATCAGCTCACCAATCAATTTAGGCTAAACCAATCTGCGGACCAGATGGGTGAGTTGGATTTACTAAGCAAATTCACCAAGCACTGATTAAAAATGATTTTTTTACCCACTTCCCTCCCAAATTTTTGTCACCTCTGATGATGCACCTAAGGAGCACACCATTAAAAAAGGTTCAAGCTAAATATCAAAAAATTAAAACAAAAATAAACCAAGCGTGAAGGAATCACTTAAGACTTTGTACCCACACAAGGCACGTGGTCCAAAACTGCTGCTGAGAGAGTGACAAAGGATGGGCATGAGGGCACTTCCCTTTGTACCTAAGGTGCGATGGGGGAGCCTTCAAAATTGGGACATTGAACATCGCTGGACTCAAGGCCTTGCCTTCCTGGGCTAGGAAACTGAGTTATTTACAACATAATTTTACCTGTGGACATCCTGGCCATTCAGGAAACCCACTATCCACATGGTGCTGAGGAAACATGAGCAACCATGCCCTCCCCTCCCTTTTCTTTTGGTCGCTGCACTGTTGCGTGCTTATATGTGTGACCCATAATTCTAATTTTATTTCTGAAAGTTTGTACCTCAATGGACAAGTACTTGTAATGACCTTTTTGTGGGATGATGAAGTGCACACTATCGTTAATATTTTCACCCCAACCTGTGCACGGGCTCACTGGGGAATTCCTTTCAGCCATAATTTTACTCCCACTTCCTCCTGATCTGTTTGTGGTGGGTGAAATGAACTGCTGGGACAACCCAATCACCAACCGCTAGCCTTCTACGCCTACACCCCCCCGCAGGGGCATGTCAAACTATGCGTTCTAAAAGCCCATTTGGGGCTTGTTGATACTCTCCACAAACATGCACTGCTGCTCTCCAACATGTCCCATCCCCATGTGCAAAACTGTCAGCTGAGGTTTATGTTCCTCATTGACCTTATTCTTTCCCAGTTGAACCTTCAGTCTCAGGGTTGCAAACTTTACAAAGACAAAAATCGATTTCTCCAACCACAGTTTGGTGTTGATTTCCTTCTCTTTATCAAACCCAGCGGCACAGGCTAAAGTGGTGCAAACTTCATCCAGCTGATATCACGTCTTCCAGGCTTTTCTCATGGGTGGACACTGAAACATTGGCAATGGAGTTCATCACACCGTTTTGTGTGGACCTACTTAATACCTGGGCAATCTCTAAAGCAAAAACCATCCACTAGGCATGCCACCTCTTGTCACGTTGCTCTCAAGCTGTCTCAGCAGGCATTAGGTACACGCTCGCAAAATTGGACCACCTGCAGTCTAATGTCCCTGCTGTAGGTTACATCTCAGCTTGGGGTCACAAGTGGGAAGAATTGTCTTCTTGCCTCAATGCACCGGTAAGGCAACACAAACATCGCATTTGTGTACATTACAGATCAAAATATAATGGCAGGTGACATGTGCTCCACCTATTTTTTCCAAAAATGCTAACCACCATGACAGAGTTTGGCTTGCACACAGGTGAGGCGGCCAGACCACTCCATTGTAGAAACTCCAGCTTAAGTGGCAATCAAATCTCGAAACTATCACTCCAAATTGTATCAATCCAATCCAATTAAACTAGCCAAAGTTGAAGAGTTTCTCAATAGCTCACATATCCGCACCATTTTTTCTGTTACCAAGAGGATGAATTTAATTTTTCGGTACAAACTCTGGTATGCTGTTTGCAGTGCACCGCACAGGAAATGCCCAGGTACAGATGGGCTTCCTTATGAGTTCTATAAGAGATATTTTAGTTATTTTTCCTCTTTATTGCTATCCTCAATAAACCTGTCTTTGTTGGAAACGCGCCTCCTTCCTAGGGCCAGAAGGCGTACATTATAATGCTGTATAAGAAAGGGGATAATCTGGACTTGGCCAACCTCCTAGGGGAAGTTGCCTCTGATCTCATTTCCTCTACTCAATTTGGTTTCATTCCCAAGCGGTCTATTTGGTAAAACATACACATAGTAGCCAACGTCTGTCAATCTACTGCTGCTGGAACACTAGTTTTCTTATATCAGCAGAAGGCTTATGATGGGATCACTGGGATGAACTTTAGGCTTTCCTCCACAAACTCCACCACCCACAATTTATTAAATGGGTGATGTTGCATACGTCATCTGCCACAATGGCTGTTTGTGGCCCTGGCTTCCTCTTAGATGTGGTTCACCCTCAAATGGGCCTCCACCAAGGGCCCTTTAAGCCCACTCTTGTGCAACTTCAGCATCAACCCACTTTTACGCAATGTGAATGCCCGCCTTACTGATGTCCAAGTGCAAGGCCAAACACCAGTTAATATGCTGTCATTTGCTGATGATTGTGTGGTTGGGGTGGCTAACAACCAAGATGAAAGCACGCTTGAGGCTACTATCCAGGATTACTCCAGGGTCAGTAACGCCACACTAAAGGCCTCTAAAACCGAAATCATTCTCTTTGGTCAGCATCAAGCCTGTTGGTCACCAGCACCCCGTTATCTACCTGCTTCAGCAGCTAGCTCACACGTTCGCTTGCCCTACCCACCTCATACTACCCCGCTTGTTCTCCATTTCTTTAAGTCTCACTGCTGGTCCAATACGCCATTTGGATGTGTAACTGGAGGCGGGAGGGTACGCCTCATCTGTAATGGAACACCACATTCTTGACAATGACACAAACTTCATCGCTTCCTTCAGAGCTCACCAGACTACCCTCCCAGGTCAGGTTGTGCTTGCCAACTCTATGCTCCTGTCCAAAGTCTGGTTTGTGGCCCATATTATCGCCTTTCCCACATCTTTTTTCATCTCTTTATACGCCCTCTTACAAGGGTGGCTTTGGTTAGGCTGCCCACCACCAGTGCGCCTGGATGTCATGTCTGGCTCTTGCCATAGTGGAGGTATGGGCCTGATCAACTTTGAGGCCAATGCCGCAAAATACTTGGCACCTGGATCGCTGCTGTCATTAACCCCACACTCCCAGCCCAACGCTGGTCACACATGGCCTGCTTCAACTTTTCAACCTCCCTGGGCCTCAGCAATCCTACCCACTCCCATTCTCTGCTAAAATATCTTTCCTTGCATCCCTCTGCTGTGGCCTGCGTGGGACATCGCCCCACTTTAAACAAATTCTCCTCTCCATGAGGAGCGCTGAGTGGAGAATCAGCATCAGTGGACACACCGCCCAGAGGGGTCGTCCTACTCCCCACTTCATCAAGAAGTCCATGGGAAAGTCGTTTTAAACAACCTGGTACCCCAACGTCCCCACCTCATTGCCTGAGTGGACTACCTTGACAAGCTCAACATACCATACTTTTTAGAGACCCAGAAGGACATTTGGAAGTACACACCATCCTTTTTTACAACCCAAATTCGCGCCCATGTGTGGAGATGCCTGAGAAAAGTGTATCACACAACTGAGTGGTTTAATGCCTCAAAACTTGATGCATTGTATGAGGTCAATACAGATCTTTAGTCCATTACTTGGAAGATTGCTCGGCATTACAGGCAATTTGGCGAGATGTTATGCGACTCTTTTGAAAAGATGGTGAGCAGGCTTTCAGCCTGTCCAAAAATATCTTTGCCTTTTAAATGTCCTTCCCTATCCACCCATCGCTCCACGCCTTAATTGTTGCAATAGCGCTATGTATGAGATACACCATTGTCTTTGATGAACTCTCTGGCACTACACCAACCCTACGTATAGCTGTGCATCACTTCTATTCCCACCTTACGGATCACTTTCAATCTTGGTTGTTTGGCCACTTGCCATCTCGTCAATGCCATCTGGTATCATCCTGGTTCCCCAAATGGATATTTCATCAGATCCTTTCCTTCACTTGTGTTCAGTTTTAGCCCAAGCCTCCCCTGTCACTCCCCCTCATTCTTCCACTGGCAGTACCGCTGGAAACACGAGGTAGCCATGGCTCCTCTGGGGTGCCCTTCAATTTCCTTGGTGTTTTGTAGTTGTAGTTTATTGGAAGTATCCGGACCATTGTTGGCCTTCCACAAATAAAATTTTAATTTAAATTTAATTTAGATCCTAGAGTCGTTATTCTTCCTGAGGCTGATCCTACCTTAGGTTTGGCAGCGATAACTGTATTAATAATGACTGATCTAGATATTTTCAGTTCCTGTTTCTCTTTTTTTCCTTTGGGAAGTCTAGGATAATAAGTTTAGTGGATAACGGGGCCTCAGAGAGTTTTATTAGTCTAAACCTAAATGAATACTTTGGGTGGCACTTTTAACCTGGTGTAATGGTTATGGAGTGCCTCCCAAGGTATTCTCACCTGAAGATTTAGGGTCTAGTTGATTATCAAGTTTATATGCTCCACTTGGATGACCACTTTTTAGCATTTAAAATTTGCTTCACCCAATCATCTTGGGTTTGGGTTGGTAACATAAATTTGATGTCAATACCAACTTAAAGGCCAATACTTTAACTTTGTCCTTATGAGTAATCATGTTAAAAAATCCCATGTCAGATTGTAGCATCCTGAATGACTTTCCTCATTGGCTCAATATACATAAGGTTAGCTTTGTTTCTTCTGAAACTCACTCCTGAAGAATCCCTACCCCCTGTTTGTTGGAGTGGAGTTTTCATTTGATGCAGCTTCATCCATTGCCTTACTGTATCACATGGAGTTCTATTATGATTATAAGCTCACAGTGGACCTGATTCACATTTCTCTCCCATTTACACACTTTAACTCTTTGGGAAGAGGCAGCATTATATTTTTAGGATATAAAGCTTGCCAAAGGGGCCATTTTCCAGTGTACCATTCCAGTATGCTCACCACTACTCTTTGTGGAGAAATCAGATGATACGCTACGCCCTTGCATGGATTATGGGAACTTGAATAATGTGACATTCCTGATCTGCATCTCATTCCTCTGAGAGCAAAATTTTTTTGCTACTTGAAAAGGCCACAGAATTCTCAAAGCTATATTGCTTATAAAGCTTTATAAGAGACACATCAAAAAAGGGTATGAATGGTTCAATGCATTCTGTATCATAAATAGAATTTTAATCTAGATCATGCCTTTTGGGCTCAAGAATATATCTGAAACGTTTAATGCCATTTCTGATGAAGACTTTTGTGTTGTTTGGCATGTACTCTGTAGCCTACATGCGTGATGTCAGGAGAGTGTCTGTAGCTCTCTCATTCCTAGAGAAGTGGTGCAAAATCCACAGCCGCGCTGTCAGGGTACTAGCCATTAGCAAGATAGGAATTGCGCACTGCAGAGGGTGCCAGAGCAAAAGATACTGAGGCAAGGGTTTATAATGTGGAGTATACTAGTATATAAGAAATAAACAACAAAGATTGGTTGGACTCCAGAGGAGAGTCCATAACCAAGCGGTGATTGGAGCTGGTGCGCTTGGGTTCCTTGATCTGGAGTGGACCAGGGCGTCTCAGAGTTGCACCAGATACAGCAGTAAATTTTGTCAAGATAGTTTTCCAATATTGTTGGAGGCTTCTCGAGGAGGTCTGCGCACAGGCTTGCCTAAGGGACCATAAAAACTAAACTTAACAGGGAATTTTATTTAGGAAGTCAACCAACGAGGAAAGTTGGTCTCATGGAAACATACTTAGGCAATGGGGCGAGTCATCAATTGGTGGAAGTGGTGCTAAGCCTAAGAAAATCAATAGGTGCATGCTATCAATGGCCAGGTTTCTTTAACTTGAAATTGACCGAACTTGAGTTATATATTGTAACTGTACTCATCCCAATTCAGTAATATTAAAAATGGAACAGGTTTTAGAACCCTGTTCCTTGAGCAATTATAATTAACTGTTGGGATTGAGAACGTAGCTGGTGCATTTTTAACGCCCTGGCTGTAACACCAGGATGAGCATCACACACATTCCTAGGACCAAGTTGGGCATATTTCTCTTGTACCCAGAGTTGGTCCAGGGTATTTTTAAGGTCAGTTATCCTGCTAACTTAATTTTTGGCCTCCTGACGTCTAACATTATCGTTGCAATCTGTGCCCTCTATTATGTCATGGAGCCATGACAGATGATATTCTGGTTTTTCCCCAGATAAAGAGACTTATAAGTTACACTTGCTTCATGTGGTTAACTTTTATGGCGGCAAACATGACCTTAAAATTTAGTAGGTGCGAGTTTTAAGTCCCAGGTCACCTTCCTGGGCAACATTGATTTATACAAAGGCCACATGATCACGCCAGACAAGGGGAAGTCAATTCGTAATTGACCCACCCCAATCTCATTTAAGGAGTTGAGAAGCTTTTTAGGGGCTTTTATCTCCATAAAAAGTTAATGCCAAAGCTTTCTGAGGTAGTAGCGCTTTTCTATAAGGCTAGCGGTGCCAAAGTTCTTCAGTGGCTCTCAGCACTGAATGATACCTTCCAAGCAGTGAAGTACATCCTGCTTTCCACTTCAATTCTCGTCACAAGGGCCCTGAGAATTTACTTTATAATGGCTACAAATGCTTCCAATTTTGCAATAGCTGCTGCGCTCTTACAAGTGGGTGAAGATGGAGTGGAGCATCCTGTGGGTAACCTTTCTCAGAAAATGTCTTACCTGAGTGATTTAAGCTGTTTATGATAACAAATTATTGAGGGTAATGGAAGCGCTGACCTATTGCAGTCATCAACTACATGGTTTTTCTAAGCCTTTCTGCATTCATATGGATCATTGCTCCTTATTGAAAAAGCAGGATCCTCATGTCTTGACCCCACAGAAAACCCAGTGGCATAAGACCCTTTGTCACAATTCTGACATGGCTGGGCAATAAGCCCTAAGTTGGGATGACAGAATGGATAGGATCCGTCGAGTTTAATATGAGTAATGATTATTTAAGCGCCTCAAGTGTGGCAATATTGGGTTGTTGGGGAATCGCCTCAAATTAAGTGGTTGTGAAATTGACAAATGAAGAATCAACAGAACCAATGAGATATGGCTAATCAAATTACTATTCCATGAAAGTGGTAGCAACTAAAGTCGCTACAATTTAGATGAGACGAGATGATCAAGAGGTGGTTGGTTGTTAATAGTTTAGAGGAAGCAGAACAGTGAGAATCCGCTATATTATCATATTAAGTAAAGAGCGTGGCAGAAGCAAGTGTTAACTATTTATCAAATAAATTTATTATGTTGTTTTTAAGGACAACGATCATTATATTGTTGGTCCTGTTGCTCAGTGTGCTGAACCCTGTGCAAAAACTCTTACGGCGTATATTAATGATTCCATGAATTTTGAAACAGTCGTGCTCACTACAGGGAGGCCCATTGATCAATCACAATACCACAATATTCCTCAGTTGCTGGCCATGTCCTATCATGCTTGCTCTGGCAAGAAGTCTTTTCAAGGCGCCACAACCATTGAATATGCAGAACTCAAGCTTGCCTTGGACGCTATGCTCCAGTGGAATGTTGAGTTTCTACAGGAGGTTTGTATTGATAAGATGGCTCCGTTTGATCACAATGGGAACATCCATGGATTTTTGAGTGATTTCTGTTTGCAGTAGAAGGAGCTTCAGATTGGCATAAAGCCAAATTATCAATATCTACCTTGGATGTTAAAAGCGCTGACCAAGTTACTTTCTATCTTCCCACCAGTTCTGCTACCTATCAAAAAGTGAAAGATACTGTGTTGTGGTTATTCGGAGGAACTATAAAAATGGCACAGTGGGGGGCTGAGTTCTTAACCATTGGTTTCAGAATAATGAAACCCTCACCACATTTGCTGATTGCTTTATGGTGGAAGCCCATGTGTTAATTGGGGCAGGAACTTATACCAAATCAGATGTATGCATAGCATTGACCTCCGCTGTGAAACCATACCATGAGCTTTTCAATACCATGGCTCCATATTTATGAGTTGGTATACCTTTGCTTAAACTTGTTCAAATCTTGTGCTGGCTATCCGCTACCTTCCCTCCACCCAAAGTAAAGCGGAACTATTTACTCTTCACTGCTGGCCCTTCTTATTTTGGGAAGTTATCTCTTCCAGTTCAGCGTCCATTTAGTAACCCCTGGCTTTATTATCATTACACGCCTCATCTCAAACGGGATTGCCGCCAGCAGTTCAACTATTGGGAAGGGTCTGTTTACACTGCTCGACCCCAGCCTAACGTTTGGGGTGGCCCATTTCACAACAATCATGGACGCAGATCTTACAGGATCAATTGTTTCTCGTGCTTTCGCTCTTGGCACTTGGCCAGAAGCTGTCTTCATCTTCAGGTTCATTTCCTACCGCAGGAACAATACAATCAGGGAAAAGTCAGAGCGGAGTAGATATGGGACTTTCTACTTCCGCTATTCTAACTCAAACACCCCACCTGAATATATCTCTTTACAACCAGTGTAAGTTACCCAGTATGATGATGCCTTTCTATATCACCAGCCAGTTAGAGGGGTGATTGTGCTGACATGAATGTAATACATGGACATGGTGGAAGCAGGCCCCCAGGAGCAACCAAAGCCTTATGCCTGTCAAATGTTTAATCAACTTTCTACTGATGAACCAGATCCATATGTTGATGCGCTTCTCTTAAAAGGGGTGAACGCGGCCCTCCCTGTGAACGCTATTGTAAAAAATACCCTAAAATTTAGGGAGAGTATTATGAGCTTCCTTGGAAAAAGAGATGCGTTAGATGTCCATGTTTTAAACATTCAGAATGCATCTTATTCTGAGTGTACTTACTGTGACACTGTTGTAGCAAAAACCCGAGTTTGAGCAATAATTGATATGGGTGCCCCATCCAATATAGTGTCCACAAAGTTGGTGGCAAAGCTGGCATTAAAGCCTGACGTAGAACATCATATAGTGTATGGAACTGCAGGCGCGGAAAGCACAGTCTCTGAAGGAGTGTAAAACGCACTACCTTTGCAATTCAGATCAATTGTCATTGTAGCCCCAGCCATAGTGCTACCAAACAATAACTATGACCTTTAAATCGGAAATGCTTTTATGCGCCACTTTGAGGTTGTTGTTGATATGACCGCAGAGACATTTGAAATTAAGGGCAGCGGATCCAATTCTACTTCCTTCCAGCGGAATGCCAAAGGATCTGTACACATGAGTCACATTAACCTTGCATATGGTGATAGGGTGGTTTTGGTTTGCTATCATTGACTTAAGCGTAAGACCTGAGCCCTTCCCCATCAAATTTATGGATATCAAGGGCTATCACTTAGAGCTGTGGGCCCTATATCTATTCCCTCTGGACACCAAGTAGCAATAAACACCGAGTTAGAGGTGGAAGTGCCTGCTGGGCTTTATGGGGAGGTATTGGACCTTATCAGCAATCACAGCTCGACCACCACATGGCCCCAGACATTATACTTCCAGGACATGGGGAGATCAAGATCTTGGTAGCAAATCTGCAGAATAAAACAACGCAAATCTACTGACACCAAGTAGTTGCATACTTACATTTCATCCCAGTTGAAGAGGTCCTCCAGGTTCATAATTTCAGTTCATTGGATGAATTTGGCCTGCCCATAAAAACACAGCCTGGCGTAATAGCAGTTGTACCACATGAAAATTTAATGGGGCTAACAGAAAACCAAAGAGATCGAACTGAAGCTTTATTTCAAAAATACAAAGAGAATTTTGCTGTTGGTGATCATGATTTAGGGTGCTCTCGGGGCTTGTTCATCAGCTGGACACTGGAAATTATCCCCCCATTAGGTCTCAGACAATCCGCCTGTCAAGGGCAGATAAAGAAGTTGTCACTGCGAAGATTGACAATCTGCTAGTGCATGGAATGCTTGAACCATCTAAGAGTCTGTTGGCTTCACCTGTCCTAATTGTTAAGAAGAAGGATGGTACTTACTGCATAGTAATCAACTACTGGAAGCTTAATAGTATCACCAAAAAGGACTCATACCCTCTTCCACGAATTGATGATGTGCTAGATTGGTTAGGTGGAGCTCTCTATTTCTCAGCAATGGATTTGATATCCAGTTATTAGCAAATTGAGTTGCCCATGGTAAAACAAGAAAATTGCGGCATAATCACATCCAAAGGGCTTATACAACCAACTCAAATGCCGCAAGGGCTATGTAGTTCCCCAGCTACATTCCACAGAGCAATGTACACCATTCTGGGTGATCTGAAGCTGTCATGTGTACTTATGTACGTCGACAATATTAACATCTTCTCTTGCATGTTCACTGAGCACCTAATCCATCTTGAAGAAGTATTTTGCCGACTGGCTGAGGCCAATATCAAGATCAAGTCCTGGAAATGTTACTTCATCAAGGATCAGTTAGATTACTTAAGTTTGTGGTGGATGCAAATGGGCTGAGACCCCAACCAGCCAAGGTGGAAGCTATTCAGAAGATGAATAAACCAGCTAGTAAGTGAAACACAGGTGTTTTTGGGAATATAGGTTATTCCAACACTTCATACCCAATTTCAGTTGCATCAGAGGAGCTTTGTTTGAGCTGCTAAAGAAGGATGCCATGCTCAAATAGATGGAATGGCACCAATGAGCCTTTGATACACTTTGAACGGTGCTAATTATGCACCCATGTTATGCTATCCAAATTTTGAAAAAGGAATTTATTGTACAAATGGATGCATCTCTTTCCGCTGTGGGGGCAGTTTTGTCACAAAAAAGATGATAAATGGGAGGAGCACCCAGTGGCGTACTGCAGCTGAAGTCTGAATAGCCATGAACGTAATTATATTGTAATTAAGCAATTGTGCTTAGCAGTGATCTACACATATAAGTAATTCAGAGTCTATCTGCATGGGGAAAAATTTACAATCATAACAGACCACGCGTCATTATGCTGGTTGCAGAACCTCAAAGAACCTGAAGGCCATTTGGCTCGATGGTCTCTTAAGCTGCAGGCTTATGACTTTGAGATCCTTCATCGGTCAGGAGTAAATCATCAAAACGCTGACTGTTTATATTGATTGCTGACAGTTGCAGTGACAGCAGATCTCAGTGATGTGTTGTATGATAAGAAACTCAGCAGAAATTATGATGATGAAATGCCACAATAGATCAAAGCGTTAAACGCGATGTGAACAAATACCTCTTTATGGAATGGGAACTATACAAGCAGATCGGTGATTCTACATTAAATTTTCCAGGACCCTCAGCATGGCCAGTAATTATTATGAGCGCCCACAAGGAAGTTGGACATGGTGGGGTGCATAAGACTATGGAATTATTGCGCCCCTGGTACTATTGGGAAAGCATGAGCTTCATTGTGCTCAAAACTGTTTCCTGTTGCAAGCAATGCCAAGTGGAGAAGCCATTCCACCATAAAATTTCATACTGGGTAGTGAAACCACATTTTGCTTGGCACACGGTTTCCCTTGATGTTGCTGGTCCCTTGCCAACAGAAGCCAACCGGTTTAAGTACATACTTGTGGCTATTGACCACTTAAACCGGTGGGTTGAAGAGAGGGTGATACGATATTTGGGGGCAGTTACAGTGGTCAAGTTCATAATGGAGTGCATTATTCAGCAACATGGATGCCCTCAGTTAATTCTCACTGACAATGGAACCAACTTCACCTCGCACATCCTCCCAAACTGAATGAGCTTATGGGTATCTGCGGGGTTCTAATGACCCCATGTCACCCCAAATATAATTTTGTGGTCAAATGGGTGATTAGGACTCTAGTGAACATCCTACAAAAATAAGTATCAGATTGACCTTCTGATTGGACCTCCCTCCTTTCCACTGCTGTTTCGCCTATAACATCAGTTATCATTCCGCCATGGGGAAGAGTCCCTTTCCAACTACTATACAGCTGACACCCAGCTCTTCTGGCGTTACTTTGTTCATGTGTGGAAGACACGGACAGAGTGGAACCCCACCTCTATTTGACTAACCTTGCAAACATTCTGATCAAATTGCAAACTAAAGCATATTCGTTCATTTTAGCCAAGAAGATCAGGAATCAGGCCGCCAATCAGATACATCATAGCAGGTTGGCGCTGTTCAAGGAAGATGATATTTTCTTCTTTCATGACCAACATAGTTTTGGCCAGAAACACAAGTTGGCCAGTATCTGGATTGGGCCATTCAAAGTTATTGAAAAGACAGGTGTGGATGCTTATACTATCAAGGACCCTGCTAGCGGTTGGATTACCAACCAAGTGCATGCAAAGTTCCTCTGTATGTACTGACAATAGGAGCCTTATTGTCCAGTCAAAGGGGGAGGTAATTTCGCGATTCTGATATGACTGGATGATAAGCCTTAAGTTGGGATGGCGGAATGGATAAGATCCATCACGTTATTATGAGTAATGCTTATTTGAGTGCCTTGAAGTGAGGCAATATTGGTTTGTTAGGAAATCGCCTCAAATTAGACGATTATGAAATTTAAAAATGAAGAATCAACAGAACCAATGAGTATGGCGAATCAAATTACTAAGCCATGAAAGAGGTAGCAACTGAAGTCACTATAATTTAAATGAGACGAGATGATCAAGAGGTGGTTGGTTGTTAAAAGTTTAGAGGAAGCGGAACAGTGAGGATCTGTTATATTATCATATTCAATAAATAGTGTAGCGGAAGAAAGTGCTCCATATTTATTAAATAAGTTTATTTTGTTGTTTTTAAGGACAACGATCATCATATTGTTGGTCCTGTTGTTCAGTGGGCTGAACCCTGTGCAAAAACTCTTACAGCGTATCTTAACAATTCCGCCAATTTCATAACACCCTTGTATAATTTGTGTTCTCCTATGAGTTTACAAAGGGCATGTAGAAAGGTTTACCTGACGCTCTGAGTCAACCCCCTGCATCAGCACCTTATTCAAAGAGGTGGAGTTTCAAAACACCCATGTGGTAATTTCTCCTGGTATAATAGTATCTAAGAAAGCCTCCATCATGGCATGTCTGCTAGTTCATGCTTCACTGGAACTTTGAAGGAGTATGAAATGATCAGAAATGTTGCCTCTTTCCAGTCATAATTACCAGAATATACTATGGTACTGTATATATGCAAGTTGAATCAGGAGGACATACCCAAGAGGTACCGTGTAAAAGATGATATAATATGATTCCAGTGGCATTTATGTTTTCCGCAGGACCGCTCCATTGAAGGTGATTAAGGGCTACCATGATGGCTGTTGGGATTTTTGCCCATATTCCCAGCCTGCTAGATTACCTGGTATCACTAGGGGAAAATTCCCTAAGGCTAAGTGAATCATAAATTGGTTGACCTGACTTTTGTAGAAACTACATTTGGGGGATTTTGAGATATTCGCCTGGTTGTATCCATTGGGGATCGATCCAGATGAATACTTAAAATCTCATTGGGTGGAGTTGCCGGTGAAATAAGGGCATCTGATAGTGATTAACTATCAGGTGTACTGATTGGGATTGGTCAGGTTTCATCACTGACTGATTGGGAATGAATAGTAAGTTGTGAGCCGAGTGATGCCACCTGCAACTAGCAAATTGATTGGTTGGTGAGTGACCTGCCATGATGGGTAATAAGTCCCATTACCTAAGCAGGTCGCTAGCCAAATATGGTTGGTTCACTTGGATTAAGAGGAAAATTTTAGGGACACGTTTTCCAACTCTTTCTGTTTAAGGTCTCGAGGATGTCCAATGACAGAATCCTAGCCAGGATGGGGAAGATCATCGATGCCAAGACAAGGATGGGTGATTCAATAGCAACGGCTGCCGTTTCATCCAAGAGGTGTCAACTGAGGCTTAGATGGCCGAATCCCCTACTATATAATTCCCTAGATTTTATTATAAATAACATTAAAACTTTACCTATGAAAAATTATTATTATTATCAATTTGGTGTATAGTTAGACTATCAAATTCTATTGTGTTGTTTTATCTTAAGGATATCATTGCAGAAGGCAATAATTGGAAGACTCTCAGAGAGAAAAGTAAATATCTGAGCGGGGATCTAGAGAAAAAGGAACCACAATCAGGATATCTGCTGACTGTGTGTTGGGCCGAGAGAGACTGTCAATAGGGTATCTTAACAAAGATCAGGTGGACAAGAGTATAGGGAACGAATTCCTACAAGTACGACTTCAAGAGTATTTAATTGGAAATACTGGCTGAGCGTTGGACTGAATAATAGTTCAATCTCAACTTCATATGATAGTTTCCATCCTATTATCAATTAATACATTCTATACAACGTGACAAAGTGCACAAGGAAATTGAACCTGTGCATTTAAAAGATTACTTGGTTGATGGACAATAATCAACTTAGAGTAAATTTTTACAAGTTGGTGTTCACTACAGGGGTAGTTGAGTAAAGAATCTATTATAATGTTGTACAAAGAAGAACTACGCAAGCTGTAGACTGAGATCACCACTGTGAACCAGAATGCCTTAACTCAGCGGACCATTGGGAGTTCGCGGCCTTGGAAGAATGAGTCACCAAGATGGAGGAAGGAGTAGAGAATGTAGCCAACTTCAGGAATGAGTTACTCGGCAAAGTAAACTTGTTGAAGAAGAAAGAAGGGGACCTTGTTTGAGAGGTCCTATACCTGAAAACGGAGTGAGAAGCGGATTGCATTCTATTAAGGAAGTTTGGTGCAGATATCAAGAAATTTAATCAAACAAGTGGAGCAACTTCAAGCTCACAGATGTGCTTGTGAGCCTGATATGGCAAGCGATGCCAAAGAAAGAAGTCCTCACATTATACTTGGGAAGTCGCAAAACCCAAGGAGCATGCCACCCGCTTTCAATGCCATTTTGGAGATAACACCCAAAGTCACTCCACAAGTTTTCCTAGTAGCTGAACCAAGAAAATCAGCCAGAAATGACTCAAAGAAATTTAGGGCAAAGCCAAAATTGCCAACATTCCATCAGGATAACGTCCCTTCATTTTTCCAACTGTTTGACATGACCATTAATGGCTATGGAGATTTTCAAAAGGCATTGACGGTCATGAACTTCCTGTACACCGACTGTCAAAACTTAATGTTACCTCACCTGGAGGGGGACAGCTGGTTGTATGCCGAGGCAAAGGTAGCCATCATGAAGGAGTTTGGGAGTCTGACACACATGTAAAAACGCAAGCAAGATTTTATGGGAATCCAGTTCCATAAAGACGAGTCTCTTGCTATCTTTGTGGATTGATTTTACTAGGAGTCACAGATCTGGGCTGGAAAGTATTTGACTACTTTGATGCTAGAATTGCACTGCAAGCAGCCCTTCAGCCCTATTGCAATTTGCACTGTATGATGTCTTCCATGTTCGCGATGGAGAGAACTACCTTGCAAATGGTAGACAACTTGGAGATTTTAGAAATGACATTTGATGCCCCAAATAGAAGCTTCAAGTCCAATATGGTACAAAATCTGAATCCCACGAAGGGAAATGAAGGAGCAAAGGAAGGTACCAATTGAACTGTGCTAGGAAATAAGCCTGAAGAATTCAGACGGTTAAGCAAGAAAGAGAAGGTCTGCTATCAGTGTGGTGGGAAAAGACATTTCGCTGTACACTGTAAAAAGCTTAATGATCAGGTTAACGTGGTCCAGGCCAAGGAGACAGCAGACACTAAGTATTCTGGAAAAGGGCCCGCTGCCTAGACAAGGAAAAGTCTAGAGTGACGGATAAACCCGTTCCTCCTGATATCATGAATGAAAAAATTGATTACAGCGATCTGTTCATAGACGACGAGCAGGATCAGCTAACCAAGTGGTCAATATGTATGTGAATGCCATGACCAGAGCTGGGGCGAAGAGAATCGACCCCAAGATAATCCAGGAAGTTTCCCGTCCATATGCCAAACAACTATCGGAGAAGATTTGAACTGCCAAGAATCTTGAAGAGTTATCAGACATCCGTCTGGATGAGGCTAATCTGTCTATATACCTCGGCGCAATAAAGGAATCATTTCCTGAATTATTGGCGCAAATTATTCACACCCTAGATTTGGCAAATAACGCCGCCATTCACTCAGTAAATACTATATTATAATACTCCAAGTGTACATATATATAGATATCCAAGTGAATCAAGTGAGGGTGAGGGCGATTATTGACAGTGGAGCGCCCATCAATAATGTCTTGATCAAGCTGGTAAAGAGGATGAAGATCTCGCTGGACTTGGAACACAAGAGAGAATATGGAACACCTGGGCCAAACACCACCGTTTCCTGTGGAGCGTATAGTATGCTGCCACTATGATTTGGGTCGCTGGTGGTATCTGCGCCAGCCATAGTTTTGGCGAACCAAAACTATGACATCCTGAGGAACAGAGTTTCTATGGAAGTATGGAGTTAAATGAAACTTCGAGGATAATATGTTGACCATCCTGGGTCAGATGTTACCATTGGTATACCAGAAGGATGATGAAGCTCTGTTTAATCGGAGAAACAACTTTATTAATTTGATATACAATGACAGCATCGTACCAATTTGATACCAATTATTTAGTAGGAAGCGACGTAAAATGCCGGCAGAAATCCTATAGAACTGGAGAATTCCACTAAGGATCAAGAAAGAGAGGACCATACCAGCCGGATTGCAGATAATAGTTGACACAGGGTTGACATGGGAGATTCCTGAGCTGTTGTATGGGGAGGTCAGAAGCCCCTGGAAGAAGTCCATAGTGGAGCCATGGGTGGCTCCTGGGATAATATGCCAGGCCATGGAGAAATTCGATTTCTCCTGGCGAATTTGAGTGAAAAACTGTTGAAGATTAAGAGGAATCAGATCATCATGTTTATTCATCTGATCCTGATGGCTGAATTGAGATGATTCCACAATTTTGGGTCTCTCAATAAAATGGGACTACTGGCCAGGGTAGCTGAAAGCATAAACCTATTGGTTGATCGAGAGCAGCTCACTGATCTGCCAGAAGGCCAGCAGGAGGAGGTGCTCGAACTATTTGAGAAATATTGGGAAGTGTTCGCACAGGATGACCACAATTTGGGATGCGCACAAGATGTAATCCACAAGGTCAACACAGGGGGAAAATTTACTGATAAGGATGAGACTGATCCAAAGATTGAAAGCTACCAAAGCAGTAGTGGAGGATGAGATCAGCAAACTAGTAAAGTATGGGCTTCTAGCTCCGTCATCAAGTCCCTGGGCGTGTCTGAATCTGATCATGAAAAAGAAGGATGGATTGAACCGGGTGGTGATTGACTACCAAAGGCTGAACAAAATTATGAAGAAGGATTTGTATCCCCTACTGAGGTTTGACGATGTTCTAATCATTTAGGAGAAGCAAAGTATTTCTCCGCGATGGATCTGATCTTGGGATATTGGCATATTGACTTGCCAAGGAAGACCAAGAAAAATGCCGATTATCACCGCGTATGAGCTATACCAACTGACGAGGATGCCCCAGGGTCTCTGCAATGCGCCTGCAACGTTTCAGAGGGCCATGGGCGCGATATTAAGTGACCTGAAGTTGTTGTGCATCCTGGTATATCTGGATAGTATCAACATGTTCAGTAGGACTTTTACTGATCACTTACACCACTTAAGAAGTATTTAAGTGACTGTCTATGGCTAACTTGAAGATCAAGCTAAGGAAGTGCCACTTATTCAAGAAAGTGTTGGAATACCTGGGATTCATAATCAACTCAAGTGGATTGCAGCCGCAAACCCAGAAGAAAGCAGCTATGGAGCGTTAGACTGTACTAAAGAGTGTCCAAGACATCCAAATGTTCCTTGGGATGGTTGGATACTACAGAAGATTTATTCAGGACTTCACCCAAATATCTGATCCATTATTACATCTATTAAAGGATCCGAAAAAAGGAAGTATATGGAATATAGAGGCCCAGGACTCCTTCAATGAGTTATGCTGGTATTTGATAGCTTCTTTGATCCTGAAATATCCGAATTTCGATCAGGAGTCTATCATTCAAACCTATGCTTCAATGACAGCAGTTGGCGCCATACTGAGCCAAGTCAATGAACTTGGGGACAAGCATCTGGTGGCATATGTGAGCCAGACACTCTCAGCCGCTGAGAGGAACTACACCATGACTGAGTGTGAATGCCTTGCAGTCATTTACGCATGTAAGCAGTTTTGGGTGTACGTCCATGGAACGCACTTTAAGGTGGTGATGGACCACTCTTCGCTGCATTGGCTGCACAATCTAAGGGAACTGGAAGGACGACTGGCCTGATGGGCACTTAAGCTTCAGGCTTATAATTATGAGATAGTCCACTGAGCGGGGGCTTCTCAACAGAACGTGGATGGCTTATTGTGCTTGCCAATGATCCAGTTGATATACCTGCAGGTGGATGATCTATTCCAGAGAATGGTCAAAGGAAGAATTGGGGACAAGCCCAAGAAATCCAAGGTGCACTTCAGAAAGCAATGGAAAACACTGTGACTATGGATGGACAAGTATTCAAGACAATTAACAGGAAGAAGCTATTGTTCCCAAAACTGTCAGAAAGAGCAGCGATAGTACAAGCAGCTCACAAGGTTGTCGGGCACAGAGGCCTGAGGAAAACAACTGACCATATTTGCCAGTATTATTACTGGGAATCCATCCACTATGATGTCGCGGATTATCTGTCTTGTTGCATGGAGTTCCAGATGCACAAACCACACAAGAATACAACTGGATACTGACTGTTCCGCCCTGGGTTCGCCTGGCACATGGTGTCCATTGATGTGATGGGACCGCTGATGATGAGCACAGGGGGAGTCAAGTACATCATAGTTGCCATCGACCATCTGATAAGATGGGTCGAGGCAAAGGCTCTAATGAGAGTAGACGCTACCAGTACTGCGAGATTCATCCTGAATCAAGTGGTATACTGGCATGGATGTTCGCAGGTCCTGCTGAGTGATAATGGGACCAACTTTACGTCTCATGTGATCCCAAGGTTAAATGAAATAATGGTGATCCAAGGAGTCATGTCAGTACCATACCAGCTGGAGACAAACGGACTGGTAGAATGGGTCATTGGAATGCTGGCTGCGACGCTAAGGAAGCTAGTCACAGAGAGAACTTCTGCGTGGGGAACATACCTGAGTTTGGTGATGTTGGCTTCAACATTATTCATCATATGGCGACGGGAAAGATGCCGTTTGAATTAATATATGGAAGAAAGGCCACGTTGCCGCCAATTTTATATTCAGTGGTGGAACCTACGTCAGGGACGACTACCAAAAAATGCTTGAACCGACTGAAGAGTATCTTTATCATTATGCAAATACAAGCATTAAATACAACCTTTGAAGAAAAGGATATGAGCAAAATTGACAGATGATAAGAACTGACTGGCATTAGAAGAATATCAAATAGGGGAAAGAGTTGCCTATTGCAACATGCATGGTTTTAGTGAAGAAACAGATTCGATGCATTGTGGTTGGATCTATTTAAAGTAATTGCCAAGATGGCAACCGATGCTTACTCCATCAAGAATCTCTTGGTTATAAGAGTTGTAAATTGATCCACGCTAAGTATTTAAAAGCGTTGGATTAATGAAAAAATAGAAGAGTTCCTAAAGGACCGATGAACCATTAAATTGGTCATGTCATGATGCTTAGGTCAAATCTAAAAAAGGACCTCTGAACCAATCTAGATGGGTAAAGTCCAAAAAAGGATCTTTGAACCATGGAAAACTGACAGGTTTAAGTACCAAGGAACCAGTTTGGGGGAAAAGATGAACCGCTGAACTGAAACAAGGTCAAGTCCCATAGTAAAAAAGAAGAATAAAGATAAAAAATTGATAAATATACGAAAAAATAAAACTGCATAGTTGAAAAGCCAATATATTTTTATGATTTTTCTTTTTATTGATTATCCTTGGTATGGGGATGATTACTCATATGTCACCTCTTGGGGGGGGAAGATGGATCGTGGTAGGAATGTACAGCCCATCAAAATTGATATGCAATCAGATGCTAGAGAGGGCGAGACCTACATGAAACCACATTCGTTGAGTGGACGCCAAGCCCTGAGAAAAAGTGAATAGGGGAAGGGAAATTGAGATGTTGGAGGAAGCCAATCGCGAAACCCCAGAGTGGGGTGGAAAGCAACAGTATAGAAAAAGATGCAATTGGCAAATAACCCTGAGAAATCCTGATATGGCACCAGAGCCAGAAGATTAGTCCTGAGCGCCTGCCAATGGGCTTCATCAAGGACACCAGACATGTGGGCCAGCAACAAAGAAGGAATATTTGTTGGGGGTTGCCAAATCATGCCCCCTATTAACGCCATCAGCGGAAGATACCAACGGGAGGCTCCAGAGAAGAGATAGTCATGCAGAGAGCAGATTGCATCCTGCAAGCAGCGACTACAGGCTTCTCAGAAGCTAAATCTGAATGAACGGTGGAAACCAGGCAAGGCTGGAAGCTTTTTGGACCAACTTTGAAGAACTTGGCCAGCAAAGCAAAGAGCATATATGGCAGTATCCCGATCCAGAAGGTTATCCAGATGAGAGGGATTCAGTACTAAAGTCAAAGCCTCGGTGACTTGGGTCCAGATTTAAGCGTAGGGGAGCTCAAAGTGAATGCTGTTACTGATTGAGAGCTCAGAGACCCGATCAGCGGGTTTGTAAAATTGACCGAGTTAGAAGAGGAACTCAGGGAGCAGGTCCAACCTGGCCAGAAACAAATGATCTAGAGCAACTGGCATTATCTCTAGAGCATATATGATGATGTTTGGAGCATCAGTGAAAGGAGCCAAATCCAGGAGGGTTTTGAAGTCAAACTTTGGAATTGACTGCAGAGGAAGAGTCAGCCGAGAGTTGTTCAAAATGATGGCTAACCTGGTTTTAGAGGGCTTAGTTACCATTTCTGGTAATTCAATTATTGGACTAGCCCCTGCACCAGACTAGGTGTATGAGTCCTGGAAGATCCATAAGAGGTTCCGTCGAGCATCCTGACTCATCTGCTGGAAGAGACAGAGGTCTAGATCAGACAGAATATTGAGGAGCTGCTGGTAGCGAGACTCAGAATTTGATATATGAGCTGGATGAGAGGAGGATTTTGGACTGATATAGAAGTTGACATTATGCACTCTATAATCTATAAAGCTCCAATTTTGGAGAAATTAATCTCAAAATTAATGAGATAAGCTCTCCAAGGGAAGAATTAAGAATGACTTATGCCAAGAGGTTATGAGCGAAATAACAAGGGTGTATAGAAATAAGTATTCTTAATTAAGCCACAAAATGAACATTGACGGCAAGAGTCTCCTGTCTAGGATGAGGAGAAAATCAGGAAATCAAGGATGCTGGACCAAGAATCCTGAATATGACAGCGGGTCATATACCCTGACAGGGGAAAACCAGATCCTGGGACTAATATCTTTATGAGTAAACTGATCAGCCTGGCATGACAGAAGGTCATGGGGACCGCGCTCTGAGAAGGTGGTAGCAAGGAGGAAGAGGAAGAACGCCGTATGCTGAAGGTCATCCTGAGCCGCGTTGAGTATTGATGAGTGTACTCCGCTTGAACCAATGAAGTATTCAACCAAGTGTCCAAAGTGGTGTTCTAATGCCCCAGTCCTTTTCTCTCTGGAAATCTAGGCAAGAGGGGGATGTGTTGGTATTCATGCCCATTTTCACAGCCTGCTAGATTACCTGGTATTGCTAGGGGAAAATTTCCTAAGGCGAAGTGAATCATAAATTGGTTGGCCCAAGTTTTGGAGGAACTACGTTTGGGGAATTTTGAGATATTCGCCTGGTCATATCCGTTAGGGATTTATCTGGATTAATACTTAAGATCTCATCAGGCAAAGTTGCCAACGAAATAGGGGCATCTGATAGTGATTAACTATCAGGTGTACCAAGTTGGGATTGGTTGGATTTCATCACTAATCGATTGGGAATGAATAGCGAGTTGTGAGGCGAGTTATGCGGCCTGCAACTAGTGAATCAATCAGTTAGTGAGTGACCTGCCATATTGTGTAATAACTCTCATTACCTAAGAAGATCGCTAGACAATTATGGTTGGCTCACTTGGATTGAGAGGAAAACGTTAGGGACACGTTTTCCGACTCTTTCTGTTTAAGGTCTTGAGGATGTCCAATGACAGAATCCTAGCCAGGATGGGGTAGACATTGATGCCAAGATGAGGATGGGTGATCAATGGCAACAGCTGCCATTTCATTGAAGAGGTGTCAATTCAGGGTTAGACAGCTGAATCTCCACCAAAATAATTCCCTAAAATTTACTATCTAAAACAATAAAACATTACCTATGAAAACATTATCATTATTATCATTTCAGTGCATAATTAGACTATAAGCTTCTAATGCATTGTTCTATTTCAAGGATATTATTGCAGAAGACAATATTTTAAGACTCTCAGAGAGAAGAGTAAGGATATGAGTGGGGATCTAGAGACAAAGGAACCACAATCAGGGATAGCTGCTTAATGTATGTTGGCCCAAGAGAGACTGTCACCGGGGTAATTTAACAAAGATTGGGTGGACAAGAGTATAGGGAACGAATTCCTAAAAGTACAACTTCAAGAGTATTTAATTGGAAATACTGGCTGAGCGTTGGGCTGAATAATAGTTCAATCTCAATTTCGGATGATAGTCACCATAATATATTCGATTAATACATTCTATACAACATGACTTAGTGCATGAGGAAATTAAACCTGTGCATTAAAAAGGTTACTGGGTTGACAGCCGATAATCAACCTAGAGTAAATCTTTACAATGGCATAAATGTAGGTGCCCTATAAAGGCAAAGACTTTGGAGCTTATCTGAAGGACATATAACAGGAAGGGCCTACCTGCACAGGTGGAAAAGTATTTTTAGGAGTGTGTGATATGCCATAATATGAAACCAAAATCTTCGTTCTCTTATGGGGTTGTTGGTACTAGTCAAAAAGGCAGCAGGACCCTAGACTTCCCTCTCAGTCATTTTTATTGTTAAATTATCCTTATCAGAGGGTTCTTATGCACTCATGATAGTAGTGTACAAGTTTACCAAGTTCGCCCATTTCATTCCATGTAACTCCAAAGTAACATTGGTGCATATGGCTAAGTTATTTGCTATACACGTGTTTTTCTTCCATGGGGTGCCCCATGGAGTTTATTAGCGACCGTGGACCCCAGTTCACGTCAATATTTTTGGGAAGAGTTGAGTAAAACATTTCAGATTCATCTGTGCCAATCTACTGTTTACCTCAAATAATATGGGCAGACTGAATGAGTAAACCAGTTCCTTTAACAGTTTTGTTGTGTTACACTGAAGTGGACCATTCTGATTGGGCTTCTAATATTTTAATGGCCTAATTTAGTTATAGCAACGCCCATAATGCTTCAATTTGGGGGCTCTTCATTCTTCGCCAACTATGGATTTAACCCATTCTCTTAAACATTGAGTCCAGCTGTAGGTCCAAGGTAAAAGAGGTGGTGTACTTCGCCAGATTTATTAATAAAGTACATAAAGGGGACAACACTAATTTGGATGCAGATATGAAGATTTATAAGGAGAACGCCGATGGTAAGAGGCGGTAGATCCAGCATACAAGAAAGGAGATCTCATGATGCTTGATGGCAAAATATACCAATCTAGTAGCCATAAAAACTGGGGCCAAAGAGGATATAACTTTACCGCATTGTCAGGAAGGTGGGTCACGATCTATACCGGTTGGACTTACCCCATGATTTTAGATCTTGTTGTGTTTTATAGAAATAAGCTGAACTTGTTTAAGGGTCCCCCTCAAGAGACCCCAGAGGAATACATTGTGGATGGGGCACCAGAGTGGTAATTAGAGGAGATTGTAGCATCTAGTTAGTGAGAAGAGGACTTGAGTACCTGGTATCATGAAAAGAATTTGATGCTGCAAAGAACAGTTAAGTACCAGCACGCAATTGCATTCATGAACAAGACCTGATTCATGCATTCCACAAACGTTTCCCAGAGGCAGCAGGATGTAAGGCTAAACCAGGTATTGCTGCCATGAAGCTGGACCTGCCCAAGAGAATTTTTTCCCTGGCTGAAGCCCCTAGGGGAGGAGTGGAGCACTAAAAATACTGGAGGGCAATTTCAAGGCTAATGAAATTATTGATGGAATAGACTGTAGAGATTTGGGCTGGGCGTGATGAGGTCAAGTGGACAAAGTTGGTAGGCTTACCTGACTTGAAGCACGCCCTGATCAACTCTGGGTAAAATTTAAGGTATGCCTAAGTTGGTTCTGGGGGTTCTTGTGATGGTCAGATGGGCGTTACATCCAAGGCTTAAAATTCACCAGCTATTTTGAAAATTATGATGACACTTTACATTTGGTCGAAGATTGGGAATTTAATAATTGATCATTTATATTATTGTTAAATTGGGCAAATCTAGTCAATCACTTAATTGCAGGCTTACTCAAGCTACAGAATGACAATAGATAAGGAGTTGTATTAATTGGTTTAATTGTGTGCAGTGCCTCATTCAATGAATGATGAATCCCCCACAATCTTTTTAGATAATTTTTAGACGCTAAAAATCTTTTTTTGACTTAGTTACAATAAACCCATACGTTTTTACTTTATACATGAGTATATGCTTTGAGCCCTTTGCTGTCCTCCTGGAGGAGGTCTCAAGTAACGTAGTTTGTTATGCCCTTGCCCTGGGACCTTTAGGCACCATCCTCCTCTGCAGTGCTCTTTTTCCCCTACCTCTAGCGTGTTGTTCCAGAGTTACGTGGTGTGGCCTTCCCCACCATCTTTCTGGGAACAAGAGAGTTATAGACACTCTCTTGAAAAACGCCCCTGGATGAGGGGTGGCGCCACAAGTTGGAGGGTAATTTCATGTCTCATGACATGACTTTTGGTGTAATAATGGAGATAAGTAAGGAATGAAGAAGGCCAAAGTAGTCAAGCTGGCTTCCCTCCCTAACCTCAGATATTTTTAATCGGCTCTATATTTTGTTTTTCAAGCCCAGGTTAATCCCCAAATATTTAAATTTAAATTTATTGCGTGGAAGGCCGACCATGGGATGGACACTTCCGAATATGACTCAGGAAAGATAAACTTAGTACCAGGGGAGGACCCCAGAGAAGCGATGCTATCTCTTGTTGCCAGCGGGAACGCCACTTATGGGGAGGGGGAGGGAACGTGTGAAGGGGCCGTAGCCACTATTCAGCACGTGTGGAGGAAGGGGTCTGATTTGATGAACCAGACTGGGAACCAGGAGGAGACCAGCTGTCGGCGACGTGGTGGGAGATATCCAAACATCCATGCTTGAAAGTGGTCCACCAAATGAGACCGGAATCTGTGGATAGCTTCTGGGAGGGTGGGGATGGAGCCAGCGATGGCATCCAAGACAATCGTGTGGATAGTCCACATGGCGATTGCAACCACCAGAGCATGGAGGGAGGGTGGGAGGGGGAGGCCATTGATGAAGCAAACATATCTCTTGACAGACTGAAGGGATGCGTTTGATCCTGGCCCAGCAGACGTTGAACTTCGCGCCATATCACTTTAGAGGTGGGGCACTTCTCCAGGCGGTGGAACAGCGTTCCATACTGGCCACACACGACACAGGATGAGTGTAAAGCGTTAGAGCGCTCAGCTGTATGATACACCCGCCTCAGGCAGCGCCACACATAGGAGCGGACTTGAGGCTGCAACAGAGGATGGTGTGCGTATTTCCAGATAGTCTTTTGGGTCTCAGTGGAGTAAGGGATGTCCATCATGTCCAGGTAGTCCACCCTGGATAGGACATGGGGTTGAATGGGGATCACGCCATCATGGATGGGTAGCCCCTGTACCTCTTGTGTGATCTTAGGAGAGGGGCGGCCTCTTTGGGTTGCATGTCCGCTAATACGAATTCTACACTCTGCGCTTCGCATGGAGAGTAGGATTCGTTTGTAGTGGGTTTTAGTCCCGTGAGGACCTGTGGCCAATGTGTGTGATGCGAGGTATTTCATCAGGGAGTGGGGGTTTGATGGATTGTTGAGGCCCAAGGCTCGGGAGAAGTTAGAGTGGGCCGCGCGGGACCAGTGTTGGGATGGGAGTGTAGGAGCGGTGACGGCCGCGATCCAAGTGCCCAGGATCTTGGCAGCATGGGCTTTGAAGTCAAGCAGGCCCATGCCACCATGATGATGAGGGCCAAACATGACCTCTAGCCATACTGGTGGAGGGCGGCCTGACCAAAGCCATTCTTGCAGCAAAGCATACAGGAATTTGAAGAAGCTTGGTGAGAAGGGGATGGTGTGGGCTCAAAACCAGACTTTGGATAGGAGCATAGAGTTGGCAAGAACAACCCTGCCAGTGAGGGTAGTAGGGTGGGCTCTAAGAGAGGCGATTCACTTCGTCACGTTGTCCAGTATATGGCATTCCATTACTGCTGACGCATATCCGCCTGCCTCCATCCACACGCCCAGATGGCGCACCGGTCCTATGGTAGGACGTGGCATGAAGGGGAGCACCAGTGGAGCGGTGTGTGTTGAGTTAGTAAGGCGTGGACGTGGGCGAGCAGATGGGCCGGGTTGGGAACTAATTTCTGGGGCCCAGCAGTTCTGAAACTGACCAAGGAGGATGATTTCGGTTTTGGAGGCATACAGTGCCGCGTTGCTTACCCAGAAATATTCCTGGATGAGGGCTTCAAGCGCGCGTGCATCTTTGTTATTAGACACCCCCACCACGCAATCATCTGCAAATGCCATCATCTTGACTGGGGTTTGGCCTGGCACATGGACCCCAGTGAGGTGGACATTCACATTTCGCAGTAGTGGGTCAAGGCTGAAGTTGTATAAGAGTGGGCTGAGGGGGTCCCCTTGTCGCAGGCCCCTTTGAGGGCGGACTACTTCTGTTAGGAAGCCTGGGCCATGCACTGCCATTGTCACAGAGACCGTGAGCAGCATCACCCAGTTTATGAAGTGGGAGGGGCAGGCGGAATTGATGGAGGCAGGCCCTAAGATATTCCCAGTTTACTCTATCATAGGCCTTTTGTTGGTCCAAGAATACAAGTGCCCCAGAGGCTGTGGACTGGCATACATTAGCCACAGAGTGCACGTTATCCCAAATCGACCTTCTGGGGATGAAACCAAATTGTTCTGGGGAGATGGTGCCAGATGCTACAGTCCCTATACGGTTAGCCATGTTTTTTGTTAAAATTTTGGTGTCTGTGTTTGTTAGAGAAATGGGGTGCCAGTTGGCTAAGTCAAGTTTATCCCCTTTCTTGAAGAGTGTGAAAGTAAAGGCCTCATGTCCTCCTGGTAGAAGCGTGTTTCCAACAGGCTTTGGTTAAGTGAGGCTAGCAGCAATGGGGATATATATTTGAAATATTTTTGTAGAACTTATATGTAATGCCATCTGGGCCTGGGCATTTTCAGTTTGGCGTACCGCATATGGCTGTCCATAATTTGTTTGGAGTAATTAAATTCATTATTTCTGGGTATTGGAAAATGGTGCAGATATGAGCTCGTTCGAGAAATTCTGCCATTTTGGCCAGCTGAATTGGTTCAGCTCAGTATAACTCAGAGTAATATTTTTACATTTCGATTGCCACTTCGGCTGGTGTGTCCACAATGGAGTTATCCGATCTTCACACCTGTGTGCAGGCCACACTCTGGCGTGGAGTGAAAATTTCTTTAAAACATGTGCGGTGCACTTGTCACCTTTTGTGATGCGTGTGGCCCTGTACTGAACACAAACCCAATGTTTGTGTTGCCTTTCAAGTGCGTTGAGGTGGGTGACTGCCTCCACCCACTTCTGGCCCCATGCAGGGCTATATCCTGAGGCTGGAATGTTGGACTCCAAGTGGGCCAATTCTGCCAGAGCGCGCGAGATAACCGCTGATGTGGCTCATGAGCGTCTGGATGAGAGATGGCGATAGTGGCGGATGGTGTCTTTTATGGAAGTTGCCCATGTGGAAATGGGGTCCACACAAAACGGTGCAACAAACAATTTTGCCAAAGTTGCCTCTTCCACTTACGTGGAAAATCCTGGCAACGCGAGCTCGGGGGGGCAGATTTTGCACCAATGTGGGGCCTTTGCAACTGTGATGGGTAAGTGGTATGTTATCGAGACCAGTCAGTGGTCTGAGAATTCCATTTTGTTGTTCTGAAGTGGGAGATGTGGAGTTGAAATTTCGCCAGTGTTGGAATAAGGCTGATGTGGGTCATGGACCTTAATTGGCCGTTGTGGACGTGGGGACGTGTCATGTTTTTGAGAGTGGGGTTATGTCGCAGCAGTGCATCCATTAACTCAAGGGTGGCTTTTAGAATGCGTAGTTCTACGTGACCCTGTGGGGCGTGGGGTGAGGGCGGCCACCAGTCTGTTGGTGAGGTTAGCCAACAGTTCATGTCACCAACGAGGAAAAAATCAGGGGGTAGCGGGAGGGATTTGACTGACGAGAAAAATTCCTGATGCTTGTGTGCACTGATTGGGGTGTAAATGTTGATGATTGTGTGTGCAACGTCAGCCCACGAGAAGGTGACTATGAGCACTCGGCCATTTAGGAATGTTTTTGAGGATGAGATTTTGAAAAAATGATTTTATAAATTAACACCCCACAGTGCTTCAACCAATAGGATATGGATGGGAGCATTGTTTTCCAAGCTTCCTCAGAACCTTATGGACAGTGGGACTCCTGGATGGCCAGGATATCCATGGGTAAGTTATGTTGTAAAAAACTCAGTTTCCTAGCCTGGGACGGGGAGGCCTTGAGTCCAGCGATATTCAGCATCCCTAGAGTGAAGGTTTACCCCACGCACCTTAGGTGCGAGGGGGTGGGCCCCTGGGCCCACCAGCCTCTTCAAGGTCCCCACAGGCTTTCACAACAGCGCGGGTTTAGCAGCAACGCTATCAGGGTTTTTGTTAATTTCTGCGGAAAGAGTCGCATTGGCTTTGGCCTTCACTTTTGTTTTCCTGATGTTGGATGATTTTTTTTATGGTGCAGAAAAGTTTGGTGCACTGTTGAGCGGGGCAAAAAAATATTTTCAGTTGGGATAGGTCCCAAGTCAGTTTTGACTGGGGCTTGGGTGCAGCGATTGGGTGAGATCAAATCTCCCATTGGATCCACAGATTGAGTGGCTCGCTTGGCATGGGCCTCCCAATATGATTGGGTGATGGATTCCTGAGTCACTTCTACCGTGAAGGTCTCCATATCCTCCTGGCGTTGTGAGTGTGGGATGGTGGTGGTGGCCTTGGCCGCTTCCTTGGCCGTGGCCCTATGGGCCTTCTTGGCCTTCTTCCGCTCCTGCGGGGAGATGGGCTTTACCAATAGGTAGCAGCCTTGTGCTCCCCACGGGAAAGCCTCCTTGGTGCTTGCGGTTGGTTCGTAGTGCGCCTCTCCGCTGACCATGGCTGCTGAGGGGTGCTCTTGGAATGTGACACCCTCCTTGATGGGGCATGCATGCGCCTTATGGCCGAACGTGTCACAGTGGGCGCAAATGGGGGCGCGCTGTCCACGGTTACCTGGAATGGGTGGGTGGTATGCCCTGCGATGTCAATAAAGATGGAGTGCAGGATCTGGGTTAGGTCCTTCACGATCTCCTCAGTTGGGGTCAGAACTGCGTTGGCTTTGCCGGTGCACAGGTGTGGCATCAGCGTGAAATGTTGCATTTCAAAAGATTGTATTTCTCCATATATGGCGAGACCATCTTTCAGGTGTTGCTCCAAAATATCACATTTTACCGTAGTAGGCAAAAAGTCAAACGTGAGGAAAATTTGGTTTATTTTTGTCTATCTGGTGCATTTGGTTTTGATGACCCATTGCCCTTCGGGAAGGTCGACCACTATGTGCACCGCTGCAGCCTCATCTGCTGCTATTTTGCTTTCAAAACCCAGGTCCAGCCAACTGCGCGACATGGAGTGAGGTGCAACATACACCGCGGTCAGGAAAATTTTGTGTACATCTTCACAAAATTTTTCCCATAAGGCCGTTTTTTGGATGTCCAGATACACACGGACTCCAAGTTCCACCGACAAAAGTGGCTGGGAGTGTGGCGTGTTGATGTACTGGTTGCATCGTGCTTGCCACGCGAGTATCTCTGGGGAAATTGTGACCGCCAGTTTTTTGAGATTTTTTTCTATTCCGCCAGATTCTCTGGGGCGTTTTCAAACGTTAGAGGCCGCGGGCCTTCCGCCTGCTCCTCTTGCCTTGCTTGCCCAACTGCTCCCAGACATGGACGCAGACTAATCTACTCTATTAGATTATCAAACTAGATTTAGTCTTGAATTGAATAGGTTGCAAAAGTCTTTGCAACGAGAAAGAAAAGTTTTTTAATCCCCAAATATTGTCTGATGCAAATCTAGATGTTAAATCAATGTACATAAAATTACCTGTTATAGTTTGTATGATTATGTAAGTTACGTTTGATATCTAAATGCAGCCTTGATTTATTTATAAAGTCTAACATTACCAAAAAAGGAAGAATTCAGTTTTTTAGAGCCTCAAGTTTACACCTACTTTAGCTATAGAGCTACTGTTAATGATAGCATTGTGTTATTGGTCAAAAGTAAATTCAAGCCTCAGTAAGGTAGTTTAAGCCCAACATCCCAATTTTCTTTATAATAATTGTTTCTCTAGCCAATCTCTTTAAATTTAAATTTATTGCGGGGAAGGCTGACCATGGGACATACACTTCCGAATATGACTCAGAAGAGACAAAACTTAGTACCAGGGGAGGCACCCCAGAGAAGCGATGCTGTCTCTTGTTGCCAGCGGGAACGCCACTTATGGGGAGAGGGAGGGAACGTGTTAAGGGGCCGTAGTCACTATTGAGCACGTGTGGAGGAAAGGGTCTGATTTGATGAACCAAACTGGGAACCAGGAGGAGACCAGCTGTCGGCGATGCAGTGGGAGGTATCCAAACATCCACACCTGAAAGTGGTCCACCAAATGAGACTGGAATCTGTGGACAGCTTCTGGGAGGGTGGGGGTGGAGCCTGTGATGGCATCCAAGACAATCGTGTGGATAGTCCACATGGCGATTGCAACCACCAGAGCATGAAGGGAGGGTGGAAGGGAGGAGGCCATTGATAAAGCAAACATATCTCTTAACAGACTGAAGGGATGTGTTTGATCCTGGCCCAGCAGACGTTGAACTTCACGTCATATCACTTTAGAGGTGGGGCACTTCTCCAGGCGGTGGAACAGCGTTCCATACTGGCCACACACGACACAGGATGAGTGTAAAGCATTAGAGTGCTCAGCTGTACGATACACCCACCTCAGGCAGCGCCACACATGGGAGCGGACTTGAGGTTGCAACAGAGGATGGTGTACATATTTTCAGATATTTTTTGGGTCTCAATGGAGTAAGGGATGTCCATCATGTCCAGGTAGTCCACCCTGGATAGGACATGGGGTCGAATGGGGATCACGCCATTGTGGATGGGTAGCCCCTGTACCTATTGTGTGAACTGAGGAGAGGGGCGGCCTCTTTGGGTTGTATGTACGCTAATACAAATTCTCCACTCAGCGCTCCGCATGGAGAGGAGGATTCGTTTGAAGTGAGTTTTAGTCCCGTGAGGACCTGTGGCCGATGTATGTGAAGCGAGGTATTTCATCAGGGAGTGGGGGTTCAATGGATTGTTGAGGCCCAAGGCGCGGGAGAAGTTGGAGCGGGCTGCGCGGGACCAGTGTTGGGAGGGGAGTGTAGGGTTGGTGACGGCCGCAATCCAGGTGCCCAGGATCTTGGCGGCATGGGCTTTGAAGTCAAGCAGGCCTATGCCACCATGATGATGAGGGCCAAACATGACCTCTAGCCGCACTGGTGGAAGGCGGCCCGACCAAAGCCATCCTTACAGCAAGGCGTACAAGGATTTGTAGAAGCATGGGGAGAAGGGGATGGCGTGGGCTCCAAACCAGACTTTGGAGAGGAGCATGGAGTTGGCTAAAACAATCCTGCCAGTAAGGGAAGTAGGTTGGGCTCTGAGAGAGGCGATTTGCTTTATCACGTTATCCAGAATATGGCACTCCATTACTGCTGACGCGTATCCGCCTGCCTCCATCCACACGCCCAGATGGCGTACTGGTCCTATGGTAGGATGTGGCACGAAGGGGAGCACCAGTGGGGTGGTGTGTTTTGAATTAGTAGGGCATGGACGTGGGCGAGAAGATAGGCTGGGTTGGGAACTAATTGCTGGGGTCCAGCAGTTAGAAACCGACCAAGAAGGATGATTGTGGTTTTGGAAGCGTTCAGTGCCGCGTTGCTTACCCAGAAATATTCCTGGATGAGGGCTTCATGAGCGCGTGCATCTTTGTTATTAGACACCCCCACCACGCAATCATCTGCAAATGCCATTATCTTGACTGGGGCTTGACCTGGCACATGGACCCCAGTGAGTTGGGCATTCACATTTCGCAGTAGTGGGTCAAGGCTGAAGTTGTATAAGAGTGGGCTGAGGGGGTCCCCTTGTCGCAGGCCCCTTTGAGGGCAGACTACTTTCGTTAGGAAGCCAGGGCCACACACTGCCATTGTTGCAGATTCTGTGAGCAGCATTACCCAGTTGATGACGCGAGGGGGTAAGCGGAATTAATGGAGGCAGGCCCTGAGGTATTCCCAGTTTACTCTATCATAGGCCTTTTGTTGGTCCAAGAATACAAGTGCCCCAGAGGCTGTGGACTGACATACATTAGCCACAGAGTGCATGTTATCCCAAATCAACCTTCTGGGGATGAAACCGAATTGTTCTGGAGAGATGGTGGCAGATGCTACAGTATTAAACGGTTAGCCATGATTTTTGTTAAAATTTTGGTGTCTGTGTTTGTTAGAGAAATGGGGTGCCAGTTGGCTAAGTCTAGCTTATCTCCTATCTTGAAGAGTGTGACAGTGAAGGCCTCATGTCCTCCTGGTAGGAGGTGCGTTTCCATCAGGCTTTGGTTAAGTGAGGCGAGCAGCAATGGGGATATATATTTGAAATATTTTTGTAGAACTTATATGTAATGCCATCTGGGCCTGGGCATTTTCAGTTTGGCGTACCGTCTATGGCTGTCCATAATTCATTTGGAGTAATTAAATTCATTCGGGTACTGGAAAATGGAGCAGATGTGGGCTTGGTCGAGAAATTCTGCCACTTCATCCAGCTGAATTGGGTCAGAGCGGTACAACTCAGAGTAATACTGTTGCATTTCGATTGCCACTTCAGCCAGTGTATCTGCAATAGAATTATCCGATCTTCACACCTGTGTGCAGGCCACTCTCTGGTGTGGTGTGAAAATATTTTTAAAGAAATGTGCGGTGCACTTGTCACCTTTTGTGATATGTGTGGCCTTGTACTGAACACAAACCCAATGTTTGTGTTGACTTTTGAGTGCATTGAGGTGGGCAGCAGCCTCCGCCCACTTACGTCCCCTAGCAGAGCTGTATCCTGTAGCTGGGATGTTGGACTCCAAGTGTGCCAATTCTGCCAAAGCGCGCGAGATAACTGCTGATGTGGCTCGTGAGCATCTGGAGGAGAGATGGTGAGAGTAGCGGATGGTGTCATTTTTGAAAGTTGCCCATGTAGAAATGGGGTCCGCGCAAAATGGTGCAACAAAATTTTTTGCCATAGTTGCCTCTTCTACCCACGTGGAAAATCCTGGTGACCCGAGCTCAGGGGGGCGGATTTTGTACCAATGTGGGGCCGTAGCAGCTGTGACAGGTAGGTGGTAGGTTAGCAAGACCAGTCAATGGTCGGAGAATTCCAATTTTGTTGTCTTGAAGTGGGAGATGTGGGGTTGGAATTTTGCCGGCGTTAGAATAATGTCAATGTGGGTCATGGACCTTAATTGGCCATTTTAGACATGGGGCCATGTCATGTTTTCGAGCAGCGGGGCATGCTGTGGCAGTGCATCCATTAACCTGAGGGTGTCCTTTAGAACGCGTTGTTCTACGTGACCCTGGGGGGCGTGGGGTGAGGAAGGCCACTGGTCCATTGGTGTGTTTAGCCAACAGTTCATGTCACTGACTATGAAGGAGTCTGGGGGTAGAGGGAGGGATTTGACCGCCAAGAAAAATTACCAACGCTTTTGTGCACCGTTTGGGGCATAGATGTTGATGATTGCATGTTCTACGTCAGCCCACGAGAAGGTGACAACAAGTATTCGGCCATTTAGAAATGTTTCTGAGGATAAAAATTTGAAAAAATTATTTTTCCAAATTAGCACCCCACAGTGCATTGACCAAAAGGATAGGGATGGGAGGAGCATTGTTTTCCAAGCTTCCTCAGAACCTCGTGGACAGTGGGACTCCTGGATGGCCAGGATATCCACGGGTAGATTGTGTTGTAAAAGTTTCCTAGCCCAGGATGGGGAGGCCTTGAGTCTGGCGATATTCAACGTCCCTATGGTGAAGGTTTCCCCCATTGCACCTTAGGTGTGAGGGGGGGGCACCCAGGCCCACCATCCTCTTCTAGCTCCCCGTGGGCCTTCACAGCAGTGCGGGTGTTAGCAGTGATGCTATCAGAGTTTTTGTTGATTTTTGCAGAAAGAGTCGCGTTGGCTTTAGCCTTCACTTTTTGTTTTCCCAACATTGGATGAATTTTTTACTGTGCGGGTGAGTTTGGTGCACCATTGAGCGGGTCAAAAAAAATTTTCAGTTGGGATGGGTCCCAAGTCAGTTTCAACCGGAGCTTGGGTGCAACGATTGGGTGAGATCAAATCTCCCATCAGACTCTCAGATTGAGTGGCCCGCTAAGCATAGGCTTCCAAATCTGATTGGTTGATGAATCCCAAGTTGCTTCCACTGTGAAGGTCTCCATTTCCTCCTGGTGTTGTGAGTGTGGGATAGCGGTGGTGGCTTTGGCCGCTTCTTTGGCCGCGGCCCTACAGGCCTGCTTGGCCTTCTTTCGCTCTTGTGGGGAGATAGGCTTTACCAGTAGGTAGCAGCCTTGTGCTCCCCATGGGAAGGCCTCCTTGGTGCTTGCGCTTGGTTCATAGTGCGCCTCTCCACTGGCCATGGCCGCTGAGGGGTACTCTTGGAATGTGACGCCCTCCTTGATGGGGCATGCGTGAGCCTTATGGCCAAATGCATCACAGTGGGTGCAAATGGGGGGCGCACTGTCCACGGTCACCCAGAATGGGTGGGTGGTATGCCCTGCAATATCAATAAAAGTGGAGTGTGGAATCTGGGTTAGGTCCTTCACAATCTCCTCAGTTGGGGTCAGCACTGCGATGGCTTTGCCAGTGCACAGGTGTGGAATCAGCGTGAAATGTTGCATTTCAAAAGATTGTATTTCTCCATATATGGCGAGACCATCTTTCAGGTGTTGCTCCAAAATATCACATTTTACCGTAGTAGGCAAAAATTCAAACGTGAGGAAAATTTGGTTTATTTTTGTCTATCTGGTGCATTTGGTTTTGATGTCCCATTGCCCTTCGGGAAGGTCGACCACTATGTGCACCGCTGCAGCCTCATCTGCTGCTATTTTGCTTTCAAAACCCAGGTCCAGCCAACTGCGCGACATGGAGTGAGGTGCAACATACACCGCGGTCAGGAAAATTTTGTGTACATCTTCACAAAATTTTCCCATAAGGCCATTTTTTAGATGTCTAGAAACACGCGGACTCCAAATTCCACTGACAAAAGTGGCTGGGAGTGTGGCGTGTTGATGTACTGGTTGCATCGTGCTTGCCATGCGAGTATCTTTGGGGAAATAGTGACCGCCAGTTTTTTAGCATTTTTGTCAATTCTGCTGGATTCTCTGGGGCATTTTCGAACGTTTGAGGCCGCGGGCCTTCCACCTGCTCCTCTTACTTTGCTTGCCCAACTGCTCCCTGACATGGGCGCAGACTAATCTCCTATGTGAGATTATCAAACTAGATTCAGTCTTTAATTGAATAGGTTTCAAAAGTGATTGCAACGAGAAAGAAAAGTTAAAAGGGTTGGTAATAGTCTCTAGCCAATCTCTTTGTTAGTCATTCTCTTAAATATAAAATACCATTATTCTATGACTTCTTAAGGCTACCTTTTGCAGCCCACACAATTTGCATCTTTATTATGAAATTATGTAATTTACTATAATTCATAGGTGTGTTGGCACTTAAAAATGTGGTTTAGTTAATCTTTTTAATAGCTTTTTTTAAAAGTCAAAGACACTCTCCTAGCAGTATATATGATGTAGTGCAACATAACTTGTAATATGTGCACATTTCTTAAGTCTTTATTATGTAGTCATTTTTCCTCACAATCTAAGACTTAATCATAAGTAGTATCTGTTACTCTAACATAGCAATCTTATTTATTCTTTATTCTCAATATTTTTAGTAAACTAACATCTTAGGTAGATTGCTCTGATGTTTTCCTTGAAGTTGTACTGTCAATGTTAGCTTATATAGTTTCATCTTTGCACATACTACCAGATAATAAATACTAACTGCTGAGAACGCATAAATCACAGTGAGTTTACATAATGATTACCTTCCAGTACAAATATAAACTTTATAATACCTCTTTGTATAGTACTATGCGAATAGTACTATTAAGTTGCACTATTAAACCATATTTAAACTTTAGCCGGTTACCTTACATAATGATTTATCTATATCTGTAGTGGCACTTTTCTTTCTCATTGTAAACACTTTTTGCAACCCATTCAATTCAAGACTAAATCTAGTTTGATAATCTCATAGAGGGGATTAGTCTGCGCCCATGTCTGGGAGCAGTTGGGCAAGCAAGGCAAGAGGAGCAGGTGAAAGGCCCGCGGCCTCTAATGTTCGAAAACGCCCCGGAGAATCTGGCGGAATAGAAAAAAATCTAAAAAAACTGGCGGTCACAATTTCCCCGGAGATACTCGCGTGGCAAGCATGATGCAACCAGTAAATCAATACGCCACATTCCCAGCCACTTTCGTTGGTGGAATTCGGAGTCCGTGTGTATCTGGACATCCAAAAAATGGCCCTATGGGAAAAATTTTGTGAAGATGTACACAAAATTTTCCCAACTGTGGTGTACATTGCACCTCACTCCATGTCGCGCGGTTGGCTGGACCTAGGTTTTGAAAGCAAAATAGCAGCAGACAAGGCTGCAGTGGTGTGCGTAGTGGTCGACCTCCCCAAAGGGCAATGGGTCATCGAAACT
The DNA here is from genome assembly GCA_022478985.1 of Massospora cicadina. Classification (NCBI taxonomy): domain Eukaryota; kingdom Fungi; phylum Entomophthoromycota; class Entomophthoromycetes; order Entomophthorales; family Entomophthoraceae; genus Massospora; species Massospora cicadina. The sequence continues at coordinate 27,097 of JAKSZP010008133.1, read as the reverse complement.
AAATGCACCAGATGGACAAAATCAAACCAAATTTTCCTCACGTTTGACTTTTTGCCTACTACAGTAAAACGTGACATTTTGGAGCAACACCTGAAAGATAGTCTCGCCATATACAGCAAAATACAATCTTTCGAAATGCAACGTTTCATGCTGATGCAACACCTGTGCACCGGCAAAGCCATCGCAGTTCTGACCCCAACTGAGGAGATTGTGAAGGACCTAATCCAGATCCCGCACTCCACCTTTATTGACATTGCAGGGCACACCACCCACCCATTATGGGTAACCGTGGACAGCGCACCCCCATTTGCACCCACTGTGACGCGTTCGGCCATAAGGCACACGCATGCCCCATTAAAGAGGGCGTTACATTCCAAGAGCACCCCTCGGTGGCCATGGCCATCGGAGAGGCGCACTACAAACCAACCGCAAGCACCAAAGAGGCTTTCCCGTGGGGAGCACAAGGCTGCTACCTATTGGTAAAGCCCATCTTCCCACAGGAGTGGAAGAAGGCCAAGCAGGCCCATAGGACCGCGGCCAAGGAAGTGGCCAAGGTCACCACCACCATCCCACACTCACAACGCCAGGAGGACATGGAGACCTTTGTGGCGGAAGCAACTTGAGAATCCATCACCCAATCAGATTGAGAGCCCCAAGCTGAACGGTCCACTCAATCTGAGGATCCGATGGGAGATTCAATCTCACCCAATCGCTGCACCCAAGCCCCGGTTGAAACCAACTTGGGACCTATCCCAACCAAAAAAATTTTTGCCCCACTTGACGGTGCACCGAACTTATCCGTACCACAAAAAATTCGTCCGACGTCGGGAAAACAAAAAGTGAAGGCCAAAGCCAACATGACTCTTTCCGCAAAAATTAACAAAAACCCCGATAGCATTGCTGCTAATACCCACACTGCTGTGAAAGCCCGTGGGGACCTGGAAGAGGCAGGTGGGCCAGGGGGCCCACCCCCTCACACCTAAAGTGCGATGGGGAAACCTTCACTCTAGGGATGCTGAATATCGCCGGACTCAAGGCTTCCCCATCCCGGGCTAGGAAACTGAGTTTTTTACAAAATAATTTACCCGTGGATATCCTGGCCATCCAGGAAACCCACTGTCCACAAGATTCCGAGGATGCTTGGAAAACAATGCTCCTACCATCCCTATCCTTTTGGTTAAAGCACTGTGGGGTGCTAATTCGGAAAAACAATTTTTTCAAATTTATATCTTCAGAAACATTCCTAAATGACCGAGTGCTTGTTGTCACCTTCTCATGGGCCGATGTTGCACACACAATCATCAACATTTACGCCCCAAACGGTGCACAAGAGCATCAGAATTTTTCTCATCGGTCAAATCCCTCCCGCTACCCCCCAATTCTTTCCTAATTGGCAACATGAACTGTTGGCTAACCTCACCAACAGACCGGTGGCTGCCCTCACCCCACGCCCCACAGGGTCATGTAGAACTACGCGTTCTAAAAGCCACCCTTGGGTTAATGGATGCGCTGCCATGACATGCCCCACTGCTCAAAAACATGACGCATCCCCACATCCACAATGGCCAATTAAGGTCCATGACCTGCATTGACCTTATTCTAGCACCGGCGAAATTCCAACCCCGCATCTCCCACTTCAAAACAATGAAAATGGAATTCTCTGACCACCAACTGGTATCGATAACATACCACTTACCCATCATAGTTGCAAAGGCCCCACATTGGTGCAAAATCCGCCCCCCAGAGCTTGCGTCGCCAGGATTTTCCATGTGGGTGGAAGAGGCAACTTTGGCAAAATTGTTTGTTGCACCATTTTGCGTGGACCCCATTTCCACATGGGCAACTTTCAAAAAAGACACCATCCGCCACTATCGCCATCTCTCATCCAGATGCTCACGAGCCACATCGGTGGTTATATCACACGCACTGGCGGAATTGGCCCACTTGGAGTCCAACATTCCAGCCTCAGGATATAGCCCTGCATGGGGCCAGAAGTGGGCGGAGGCAGCAGCCCACCTCAATGCACTTGAAAGGCAACACAAACATCGGGTTTGTGTCCAATACAGGGCCACACGCATCACTAAAGGCGACAAGTGCACAGCATACTTCTTTAAAAAATTTTTTGCACCAGGCCAGAGCGTGGCCTGCACACAGGTGCGAAGATCGGATAATTCTATTGTGGACACACTGGCCGAAGTGGCAATCAAAATGCAAAGATATTACTCCAAGTTATACCAAGCCGAACCAATTCAGCCAGCTGAAATGGCAGAATTTCTTGACAGAGCTCATATCCGCACCATTTTCTGATACCTGGAAATAATGAATTTAATTACTCCAAATGAATTATGGACTACCATTCGCGGTGCGCCAAACCAATAATGCCCAGGCCCAGATGGCATTCCATATGAGTTCTACAAAAAATATTTTAAATACATATCCCCATTGCTGCTAGCCTCACTCAACCAAAGCCTGTTGGAAATGCGCCTCCTACCAGGAGGACATGAGGCTTTTACAGTCACACTCTTCAAGAAAGGGGATAAGCTTGACTTAGCCAACTGGCGCCCCATTTCTCTAACAAACACAGACACCAAAATTTTAACAAAAATCATGGCTAACCGTTTAGGGACTGTAGTATCTGCTACCATCTCTCCAGAACAATTTGGTTTCATCCCCAGAAGGTCGATTTGGGATAACGTGCACTCTGTGGCTAATGTGTGTCAGTCCACAGCCTCTGGGGCACTTGTATTTTTGGACCAACAAAGGCCTATGATAGAGTAAACTGGGAATACCTTAGTGCCTGCCGCCAACAATTCCGCCTACCTCCCCGCTTCTATAACTGGGTGATGCTGCTCACGGAATCTGCAACAATGGCTGTGCGCAGCCCAGGTTTCCTAACGGAAGTAGTCCATCCTCAAAGGGGCCTGCGACAAGGGGACCCCCTGAGCCCACTCTTATACAACTTCAGCCTTGACCCACTACTGCGAAATGTGAATGCCCACCTCACTGGGGTCCATGTGCCAGGCCAAACCCCAGTCAAGATGATGGCATTTGCAGATGATTGCGTGGTGGGGGTGTCTAATAATAAAGATGCACGCGCGCTTGAAGCCCTCATCCAGGAATATTCCCAGGTAAGCAACGCGGCACTGAACGCCTCCAAAACTGAAATCATCCTCCTTGGTCGGTTTCAGAACTGCTGGGCCCCAGCAAGTAGTTCCTAACCCAGCCCAGCTGCTCGCCCAAGTCCATGCCTTACTAACTCAAAACACACCGCTCCACTGGTGCTCCCTTTGTGCCGCGACCTACCATAGGACTGGTACGCCATCTGGGCGTGTGGTTGGAGGCAGGAGGATACGCGTCAGCAGTAATGGAGTGCCATATACTGGACAACGTGACGAAGCGAATCGCCTCTCTTAGAGCCCACCCTACTACCCTCACTGGCAGGGTTGTTCTTGCCAACTCTATGCTCCTATCCAAAGTCTGGTTTTGAGCCCACACCATCCCCTTCTCACCAAGCTTCTTCAAATTCCTGTATGCTTTGCTGCAAGAATGGCTTTGGTCAGGCCGCCCTCCACCAGTATGGCTAGAGGTCATGTTTGGCCCTCATCATCATGGTGGCATGGGCCTGCTTGACTTCAAAGCCCATGCTGCCAAGATCCTGGGCACTTGGATCGCGGCCGTCACCGCTCCTACACTCCCATCCCAACACTGGTCCCGCGCGGCCCACTCTAACTTCTCCCGAGCCTTGGGCCTCAACAATCCATCAAACCCCACTCCCTGATGAAATACCTCGCATCACACACATCAGCCACAGGTCCTCACGGGACTAAAACCCACTACAAACGAATCCTACTCTCCATGCGAAGCGCAGAGTGGAGAATTCGTATTAGTGGACATACAACCCGAAGAGGCCGCCCCTCTCCTCAGTTCACACAAGAGGTACAGGGGCTACCCATCCATGATGGCATGATCCCCATTCGACACCAAGTCCTATCCAGGGTGGACTACCTGGACATGATGAACATCCCTTATTCCACTGAGACCCAAAAGACTATCTGGAAATACGCACACCATCCTCTGTTGCAGCCTCAAGTCCGCTCCCATGTGTGGCGCTGCCTGAGGCGGGTGTATCGTACAGCTGAGCGCTCTAATGCTTTACACTCATCCTGTGTCGTGTGTGGCCAGTATGGAACGCTGTTTCACCGCCTGGAGAAGTGCCCCACCTCTAAAGTGATATGGCGCGAAGTCCAACGTCTGCTAGGCCAGGATCAAACACATCCCTTCAGTCTGTCAAGAGATATGTTTGCTTCATCAATGGCCTCCCCTCCCACCCTCTCTTCGTGCTCTGGTGGTTGCAATCACCATGTGGACTATCCACACGATTGTCTTGGATGCCATCGCCGGATCCATCCCCACCCTCCCTGAAGCTGTCCACAGATTCCGGTCTCATTTGGTGGATCACTTTCAAGCGTGGATGTTTGGATATCTCCCACCACGTCGCCGGCAGCTGGTCTCCTCCTGGTTCCCAGTCTGGTTCATCAAATCAGACCCCTTCCTCCACACGTGCTCAATAGTGGCTACGCCCCCTACACACGTTCCCTCCCCCTTCCCATAAGTGGCGTTCCCGCTGGCAACAAGAGATAGCATCGCTTCTCTGGGGTGCCTCACCTGGTACTGAGTTTTGTCTCGTCTGAGTCATATTCGGAGGTGTCCGTCCCATGGTCAGCCTTCCCGCAATAAATTTATATCTGTAGTGGCTAAACCCCAAACTGATTAAGTGATCATTGATAACAAATAGTCAGCTTGCTTATAAAAGATAAACTAGTTAATTAAAAATTTTCTTGGTCTCTATTCATCTTTGAGTTTTAAATAATTCTGAGGGACCCCTAGAGCATGCAACTTTACAGGATGAAGGTTTGGTGTACTGCCCCACCAAACTAGGGCTGCGCAAATCTGAGCACTTCCAAATGGTGACAAAACTGCAAACCTTATAGCTCACACTTTCCTTAAACTGACATATGCCCACTCTGTTTAAGTACTGGGAAGACTGTCTGCACCAGTGTAAGTCTGGGGTAACACCCTCTGCACCTCAACCCTGAGGAATTTCCATTCCACATGGAAAAGGGGGTTGAGACGGCAGCTGTCCCTTTTTTGACTAGGGCAATCTGGACCATGTAGTGGACGAGAGGTGGGGGTGATGGCGTACCCCCTCAAAGTTGCCCCTTTTACCCCTAACCTCATTACCCAAGAGTTGGTGCAGCGGATCAGAGGGTGTGGAGGTGGAAGGGTGAGAGGCCACTGCCAGCAGGAAAGTGGTGGTCATCTCTTCTTGACAATCTCAGGTCCCAATGAAGGGGCCATTAAAATAAATAATTCAAAGTAAATATGAATCAAGCTATCCATGGTACTATTAGGTTTAAATCCCAGCTAAAGTGCTTTCCTTCCACTAGAAGAGGTGGGCCCAACCCCAGTTGGTTTGAGGGCATTAAATCTTTTTGATACCCAATGGTACCTCTAAATGTGGCCTGATTATGAACACATCCAGTAAACCTCCAGATAAAGAATCACTGGCCACTAAGAAGAATCGTGCTGGGAGGGGAATTTGGTGGCAATATTCTAGTGAGAGTTGGTTATCATGAGATCCATCTGGTGTCAAATTAGCTGTGAAACACGATCTGCCAGAATCAAATGGGATCACACTACCCTTGGTTCATAAAAATTTATATTTGTTCCCTGAGCCCCCAGCAAATAATACAAAAGTCCACACAGGTATGGTTGCTGGTCTATTACCCATTTTTTGTTTAATAAACATATTTCCGCTTAAAAAATTACATTTTAATTTTTTTATTGCAGCTGCCACCCACAGATTACCATGTTTCCCAGTTTATTATTCACTGGGCCATAGTGGCCATCATCACAATGTTGCTGCCCTCTCTCCTTGAATGGAAATACTGGGTTAGTAATCTCTTAAGGGTGTCCCCACTTTTGGACGCCATCTGGCGTCAGGATGTACCATTGCTATTGGAGATTCTCTCTCCTCAATGGGCGAAGTTTCATGATTTCTCTGCAAACTTGCAACCTGTGACACTCCAGCAAATCTGAGCTTCCCGTGACCCCAAAAGAAATGAAAGCGGCAGAATCTGCAGCCGCCTCAGGGGTCAAAGCATGGTTGTTAATATGTATGGTGATTGTCAGCTGCTGTCCCACAAATGCTTCCCTTCATGTCAGGTAACAGGTCATATGGACAGCTATGCCCCCAATTTTCTAGCTTGTATTCTGGGTGATTACTCATCCCAATTGGCAGGATAGTTTTTAATTTTATTAGCCAGTTCTGTGACATAATTGTCCAACTATGAGTATTCACCATCTCCACCCTTCTGTTAGAAATAGTGACGCGATGGGCTTGTTATACCACATGAACCTTAAGTCAGTGCTCAGTTTGATTCTGTTTGTGTAATAGGTTAGTGCATTAGTAAAGTGCTTCTATGTGGTGGTGGCAGAGTTCCCAACTGAGTATTCCCTCTTGCAGGAGTCATTTCCATCCTCTTCCTGCCCTAAGGGGGTGGGTTTACCTATACCTTATGTGGAAATCGTGAACCAGGTCCTGGATGCCCTTGCTGATTTGCAGGTGCAATTTTCGGCCAATATAGCAGCGTCCTCCTCCCTAAAAGATGCACAGTGGAGTATGGCTCTTTTGGACATGGTAGAGAGGATGCTCAGTATTAGGTGTGTCAAAATATGAGGATCGCTCACTTGAAAATTGTTACCCTGCACATCTATTCAGGCTGAAGTTCCAATGGTTAATCCTTGATAGTGCCTGTAGTTTACATTATTCAGACCATTCAACAACTCACTAGGCCTATTAAATTCGCCTTGACTCTTCCAGCCAATATTGGCCGTAATTTTTCCTTTGTATTCGGAAAATTCTTCCTAGGCAGGATCTAATAAAAACTGGGGATTAGGTCCTTCCAGTTTTTCAACACTTCTACAAGGTTAGAATTCAGATAAAAACCAGGAAAAGGATAAAATAAGTAAGACTTTTATTGAAAGCTATTTATTAGATAATGTTCATTAGGCCAGGCGCCAGTATTTAAACCTCTAGGGCAACTCCTGGCCACATTCCAACAAAATTTTAACAGCTGCTTTACCACCTCAGTTCGGCCTATGACTGAAACCTTTTCTTAGTTCATTGGTGGAAAAATACTCTCAAAATTTGGAGGATTTCATGTACAAAGAAAGCAATAAAAGCATGCAAAATCGGCTTAAGAGCTTCTGGATTTCAGTTTCATCATACTGCTGATGAAACACACCTTCTGTGAAATTTTGGCCTCAATTGAAGTAAATGACGCACCCCTAATTGGGACGTTGGCAGGCCTCTTCCTCAATAGCACTAGGTAATCCCCTTCAAGCAGTCCACACAAGTGCTATCGTGCAAATTATGCAGATCAACTTACAAATTTCGCCCTATGGTGGGAAATTGATTATGTTACGTTTTTCTAAAGTCCATGGGATTTTCAGATGTTAACTTTGGGTCATCCCCGAATGATTTTGTATACAATTAAATTGATTATGTTTCCAATAATTGGGACCAATTGCTGAGATACAATGCCTAGAAATTAGCCATAATATGCGAGCGTATTTGGGCTGAGCGCACTGCTAAAATACTTGATCAAATTATCATTGAGATGTTTGGCCCAAATTGTATGATTGCAATAGGCTTTGAGGTGAGAATATAAGTATTAGCTCAAGCGTTGAAAGGGTAATTGGCCTGATCTGATGGTTGTCAAAGGCTTATTTTCAAGTCAACCACCAGAATCTGACAGCCAGTGTATGTTAATCTGCTGGTGTCTGGTTGTTTCCACCAGAAGAGATGAAACCTAGGATTTTCAGGTGGTGGCAAAAATGACTCCACTTTTTCAGATATAATGGGGTTGGGTTTGAGGAGGTCTCTCCCCTCACAAGTGTGTCTCATACCTTGGCAAAAAAACAAGACCAGGATTACTTTTTGGTCCTATTCAAGATCCAGCTAGGTACTCACATGGCTTTTTTTGAGACCTTGTTGACATGGGAGCTGCCAGAAATTTTATGAGTTTGCAGGTTGCTCAAGGATTGATTCTTGATCTGGACATAGGTTCTGTAGTCTTGTACACATCATTGGCTTCAATGACCTGTTACCTGGTGTAACGACCAGTACCATTCTCAGTACAAGGTTTTGGCTTCTGAAATCAGTTTACTGCAGTGCCCAATTTGTTATTTCTTATCATTTTGTGGTTAATTGGTGGTGGCGTCTCAGGTTCATGTCAACCTAGAGCCCAACCTCTTGTCATTTGAGAATTCTTTCATGAAGGGTGAGATTCTTATGATCAGCACCTTCTCTCCAGTAGGTGAAGTAGGGGCAATTGCTTCACCCCCATCCCTCAAAGTGCTTCCAGCTTATTTTCCTCCCAGCTTTTCTGTGTTCCAGGACACTTTTAACTTGGAAAAATCCAACCAGTCTCCTGATCACTCTGAGTATGACCTAGATATCACTTTACAGTAGGTGTAACCAACATCAACTTTCCACTGGACCCATCTACAGAGCAGAAGGATAAGGCCTTGGATTTGTGGTTGAAGGAAATGACCACAAAAAGTTGGGGTTTCAAAAACTATGCTAATTACTTCTTCCATAGTGTTTGCTCAGAAGATTGATATCATCTTGAAGCCCTGCGTGGACTATGGGAATATTAACAACATAACTGTTCTCAATCCCTACCCCCTTCTCCTCAAGAAGACAATTATTTAAGAAAAATTGCAAAATCTTAGATGTCTTTAGAACTTGATCTTGTTAATGAATTCAACCAGATTCAGGTGGCGGAGGGCCAAGAGTGGCTTACAGTGATTCATACCAAAGAGGAATCTTCCAGTTCTGTGAATGTTGTTTGGATTGATAAGCGCCTAGCCACATTTAAAGGATGATTGACGACTTGATGGGAGACCATTAGATCTCCTTCATGGTGGCATATATCAGAGACATCCTCATGCATTCCCCCACTCCCAAGCAGCATGAGAGGGATCTGGAGGCGGTGTCAAAGGCGTTGCATAAAGCTGACCTCTATGTGAAGCCCTCTAAGTGTGAGTTTTTCAGGTTGAGGTTACCTTCCTTAGTAACGTGGTCCTGAAAGATGAGTATGCCATTTTCTCCAGCAAGCTCAAGGTGATACTTGAGTGGCCTGCTCCCATGATCCAGAAGCAGTTGCGGAGCTCCTTGGGCATGATCACCTGTTAAAAAATTTCTCACCCTCTCACAGCTGGCAGTGTTACTTCATCCTCTGACTTGGAAAAATGTTACATTCTACTATATGGAGGAGTGCCAGAAGGCGTTTGATGTCATCAAGGAGGTGTTTCTGGCACCTCCAGTTCCAATTAAGCAGATTCCACCAAGCCTTTTGTTGTGGCATGCGACGCCTCATCTGCTGCTTTGGGGAAGTTTTGTTGCAAGATCATGATGGTTTGGAACATATAGTCGCCTATTTTTCTGCAAGTTTACTTCATTTAAATAGTTCTGGTCCATCTATGACAAAGAGTTGGCTATGGTGTCCTGGTCTCATACTCATTAGAAGTATCTTCTCCAGGTTGTATGTCGCAAGGCGATGGTGCAGATGGACTATCAAGCCCTTGTGTATTTACAAAAACCACAGAAGCTGGTGCAACATCAGGCTTAGACATATCATGACCTGTGTAGTTTCATTTTTATATACAAGTTCATTAAAGGGTTTTTAAATTTTTCCCCAACTTTTAGAGTCATAACCCTGCACTGAGTCCAGTTGAAGTAGATAAGCAGGATTTAACAACGATAATTCTGCCAAAAAAAATATTAGCCATTGCTCCCCCCACAATTTCAGTAGTGAATTGGGCTTCAGATGCACCTCAGGTCACTCAGGTTTTGGCTGGCCAGTCATTCTTTAAGGAAGGCCCTGGAGTTGTTAGATTAGCTAGCGCTGCCAATGCATAAGTGTTCCCATTGTTCATTGTAGGATGGGGAATTCATTTTAGGTCTAAACCGTGAATGCCACACCAACTCCATGATAAAGTAATCTGGGCTCATCATGACCTCCAGGGGTGGATCATATGGGCACTAAAAGCGCCTAGACTTGGTAAAGTGAACGTACAACTTGACAGGGATCTCTAAGGACATTCCAGTGTGGATTTCTAGCTTCATAACATTCATGCAGGCAAAGTCTGCTGCTCCAGTTGGAATGGCCTTCTTCATCCCTTGCATCAGGATAAGGGCTCGTGGACTTCAGTATTAGTTGATTTTATCGTTGAGATCAATAGCTCTGATAAGTATACTGAGATTATGGTCATGGTAGATTATTTTAACAATTTTGCTCTATACATCCCATGTTAATATGCTATTACCTCTGGGAAGTTGCTTGCCTCTTTTTGCGGCATGTTTTTTCAATTTTTGGGTTGTCATGGGAAATTGTGAGTGACAGGTGGCTGAAGTTTATGGCATGCTTTGGGAAGGCCCTTATGGTCATCTTGAATAAAGCTGTACTGCTCCTCCGTGTAACACCCCAAGTTAAACGGTTAAAAAGTGTAGGTCAACCAGATCCTTGAGCAGTATCTCTGGTGTTATGTCACTGCCGCACAGGATACTTGGTCAGATGACCTCCCATTGGTGCAGCTCACTTATATTAATGCCTCCCATGCTTCAATGGGGTTTTTTCTTTACGAGGCCACGATGGGGTATAACCCCTCATCTTCTTCTGGGACGTGCCTTTGCCCTGATATCCCTGCAGTGGAAGAACAGGTTCATTGGATTTGGAGCACTCAATCCTTGGTCAGGGAGCATCTTACTAAGACCATCAACAATTACTATCATTTCTTGATTTGGAAACGCCTGCCCACTTATAAGAACATGGTGTGCTCTTTGGCCATGTTTTATACCTACCACCTTTATATGAAGGTGCCCTCATGGAATTTGGAGCAAGCAATCAGTTCCGCACAATGCTAAATAAATTTAGGCGATGTCACTTTCCAGTTGGTGCTTCCCTCCATTTGAAAAGTACCCTGACTTCCATGTGTCCCAGATATCACCTTTTAAATGCACGCCACCTGTGGAACCTGAGCTGGTGATTAAAGACTCAGTAGAAGTAGAGGTAGATGCTATTATGGCACCTCATTGCTTGTATCGCTCTGTGAAGTACCTGGAGGCGTGTAGGGGCTTCCCCTCATATGAGAATTACTGGGTTAGTTCTTGTGACTGTTCTAATTGTCACAAGTTGGTGGAATCCTTCTATGTGGCATAACCAGATGCTCCTCATCCCCCCAGAAGTCTGCCTCCATCCTGGCAATCAAGCTTCCCAAGGTGCACAGAGATGTGGCACTTGCCAGGTTCCCGGTGGTGGTGCTCCTCCATCAAAAACAGGAAAGAGTAATGTAGTCCTTGGGTAACAACATTTGTGGCTGGACTGAGAGTAATTCTCATTATGAAACAAGAAAGGTAGAAAGTTGGCGTCTATTCCTCTTGTCACCCTGGACAATTTAGCCCATGTGGTTGATGAGAGGGTGTTAATGAATATCCCCTGTGGATCGTACCTCTTACACCCATATTTTACACCAAAGATTTGGTGGTTATTATATGGGAGATATACTAGAAGGTGACAGAGGGCAGAAACCACCGCCATTGAAAGGTGGTTGTACTTGTCTCCAAGAGGAGTTATCCGCAGGTTTGAGTTCCGATAGAAAGTCAAGTTGCATTCTACTGATGAGATCAAGTCACATTCCACTAAAATTTAGGGCACTAAGTTAGTTTCATGCAGAAGTTCCCCCATCTGCCAGGTTTTCCTCAATAATGTGCAAAAAGCCTGTCCCCAACAGGTGAAAGTGTAATAAATCCTTTCCCCACCCACTGGAGCCGGCCATATATGGCCTGTTCATGGGTGAAACCTGCTACCTTCTGGAAAAGGTCATCATCGATTTAAGAACATTTGCAGTGTAATGAATATTCCTACCAACAAACTTATTGCATATCTGGTCAATCAGGTCAGATCTGAGTCAGTATTGAAAACACTTTTTGATGACAATCTGCAAAAATTGATTTATGAAATGTTCTTAGCAGCAGTGCGCTTAGTCTCAATCCCCATGGTTGAGCATTTAGGCAGCGGTACCCAACAGGTTTCGCTGTCACACTATTTTCTTTCTCTACCACTATTTTAGTTAAAATCACAAAAAATATCCATTTTTTGAGATTTAGAGTTCTATAATATAATTTAGTGGCGATGATTTCAATTCTGAAAATCCCTGGTTAGTCCTAAGGGCTGTTCTTCTCATTTTTCATCCTTCAATATGGATGGCTGTAGCTAAGATATTTTGGCTGGGCTTCTAGGTGTTCATCCATATGGAGTTCCAGGCTGGTCTTACAATATTATCGTCATTCTCCATGACAATTATGGGGAGCTTTGAGGCACTTGGAACTGCTTAGGACAGTGAAGTGGAGGTTAAGGTTTAAGCCATAGACTGAGTGCCCAAACATTAGCTCCTTGTATAGTACTTGGGTGGGAGGTTAAATAAGATTTTTAAAATATTCACCACCTTTGAGGTTTCATTAGGCAGGTGATTACAAGTAATGAAGATTGTTGTGCTTATTCCTGATATGATGAAGCCTAACTATGGAGTTTATTGTTTTAATTTATCTTATACCAAACATGTCATTTAAATAGTATTTATATCATTTTTCTAATAATTAACATATTGACAGACCTTATCTATATGACATGGATTAAGGACAACATTATTATGAGGATCAATAGTAAAGATAATGCTGCACGTCAGGTTTTTTAAAAGGTGAAGTTGGCAGGCCTCCATGACTTCAAACATACCTGGATCAACACTGGGTTAAGGCAAGACATGCCCAGGTTGGTCCTAGGGTGTGAGAGAAGTTCAGTCCTGTATTACAGCAGGTGTGTTAAAATGAACCAGCTATGAAGTTAAATAGAAAGGTTTTTTTAATTTCTTGGTGAATGGGGTCTCAAAACCCGTTTTTTATTCAAAATTTCCATCTTGACTCAGCCTTACCTACAATCAATAACCTGAGTTTGGTCAATTATCAGTTATAGTACACTGCCCAATGAAAGTGTGCACTCTTTAGTGCACCCCAGCTTAGCACCACTTCCATCAACTAATTATTCCCCTAAATTTCCTTTAATTTTCTTACTAGAGACCAAAATTCTTTCGTTGGTTGACTTCCTCCATAATAAAAACCCTTCATTAGTATACGTTTTTTATGTTAACTTGGGCAAAACTTTGCGTGGACCTCTTCAAAGAGGCCTCATGCAACGTTAGCCATTTGAGTTGCTCAACTGTAACTCTCTCCTCTGGTGCACTGCTGGGATGCCCAGGTTCCCTCCAGCCCAGAGAACCAATTGGGTATGAACCCCACTTTGGAGTTCACTCCCACTTTTTTTGTTAGTCCAGTTTTTGTCTTTTATATTTTGTTAACCACCTTTGCCCTAGTTACTCCAGCTCAAGCACCCTATGAAGGGCTCTACTAACTTTATTACTGACAACTAGTTCCCTGGCGTTGGGTCTGTGCACTGTGCACCACCCCTCTGGGAACAGGAGAGTTATAGACACTCTCTTGACATTAGTCAAACAACCTCTTTACTTTAGGTTCAAAAACTTTTTCCGTGTGGGACTTTCAAAAAGTGCAAACGGTGTGCGCCAGCTGTTTGTCATGGACGCAGTGGGGCTCACCACTGTTTTCTCTTTTTTCAAGGGTTGGAGCATCTTGGCGTTATTATTGCTACCTCAGACTGAAAAGTACCACCCTTCTTGCCTGTACCTGGTGGATATGGTCTCTTTACAATCTGAGAGTTGCGATTCCATGACTTTCCACCAAAAATTCACAAAATCAATGCAGTAAAATTGTTTTTTCTCAGCACCGCATTTGGGTGATGTATATGGGATCATTGATGAAGGTCCTGGTGGTGATGGCCCTATATAACGGTGCACAACCTGCCACCAAAATGGGTATGGCGTCATTTTTGGCCCAAAACGCGTTTTATAATGACAAACCTTATATACACCCAAGCCATATATCTTCTCTCGTGGCTCAGATATGGAACCCATTTTGTGTGCCAAATTACTCCAGATAACCCACGCTTGACCAAAACCATGATCCAGAGAACACAGGAGGTGGAAAAAATATATCTCTTAAATACAAAAATGTTTAAGCAGTTTCTGAAGACATGGTGGGATATGTGACCTCAGTTTAAAAGTGGCCAGCTATCCTTCTCCATTCTATTTTTGCAGAAACGTACTCTGGTAGTATGCTAACGCCTGAAGAAGTTTTTGTGAAGTGTTGGCGTTGTCTGCTATAAATAAAGATTATTTGGGATTTTTTTCAACTGCTACCCTTTTATCCCCTTCAGGTAAAATCAGCACTACTATTTTGGTAGATACTGGAGCCTCAGAGAATTTTATTGACCAGGCCTAACTGACTACCTTGAACTATTTTACTTGCCAGGTGGTTTGGTTGGGGGAGGGGCTTCTTAAGGTATTCTTTACCCTGAAGGTTCTAGGGTTAGTGGTTTATCAAATGGTCAAGTATCTTTTAATGGACCATTTCCAAGCAATTATAAACCTCTTGTACCACATTACTTTAGGAGTATAGTGATGGCAAAGGTTTGACGTCAGGACAAACTTAAAAGACAATAACATGTTCCTAACATTAAAAAATGGTCGTATAATAATTGCTCTATTGTTTGAGGCTAGTTTTCAGGGAAATCTTGTTAGGAGAGTGTCTATAACTCTCCAAAACCCAGCGTGGTGGTGCTTGGTGCACAGGACCATAGCAAGGGAACTAGTAGTCGTTGTTATAATAAAAATAGCCCAGCAGTGGGTGCTGGAGCTAAAGAGACTTAGGGTGAGGGTGTTGAGCTTATTAATAGTAATAAGAAGTTGAACCTTCTTCAAAACTTGTCTTTGCATTAGAGGGTAGTTCATATCCAAGTTTGGTACAGGGTTAGAGTGCACTGGTGACTGGGTTTGGAGTGAACCTGGTAAAACCACAGTATACCTGAGTTTTTAGTAAATTTAAACAAAATAAACTGGCTAACACGGCGCAAGAACTCCTCAATGAGGTCTGTGCACAGGTGCGCCCAAGTTAACATAAGGAAAAACGTAAAATAATGGTAGGGTTTATTGGGAAGATGACCAACGAGAAACATTGGTCTAGAGCGAACATCTTTAACAAACATGGGAAAATTCTGGGTCTGCAGAAGTGGTCCCAAGCCTTGGTGCACCAATAGGCGCACACTCCCATCTGAAATGGTAGAAAACTTCAAAATGGACCTCACTTAAATGATTGATTCAAGTCATATCTGACCTGAGTTCGTAATTTCTAAAAGAATGGGTTTTAAACCCCCCTTCCATGATTAACTGGATTTTACCATTGTCATTCATTAAAAAGCTCGTCTTTTTTAACGCCTGAGCCAAAACAAGGGGCTGGGCGTTTTGCACCTCACTTGTACCAACCTGGGCATATTTGGCTTGTGTCAAGCGTTGGTCCAAGGTTTGGTTGAGGTCAGGAAGGGCCTTAAGTTTAACATTCTGGACCTCCTTCCGCCCAGCCTTGTCCTTGAGGTTGGTGCCTTCTATTAAGTCATTTAAACATGACAGTTCTGCCCAACTGGCACAATATTTACAATCTCAGTCTCGCTTTAGTGTTGAAGCCCTCACTGGAGGTACCTTTACCTTCCTGTTTGGAGGATCTGGAATCTTCGTTTGATGTGGCCTCAGCCAATGTATTACCTGCTCATTCAGAGTTTGATTGCGAGTTCAATCTCACTCTTGATCAGGTGCATATATCTTACCCGATTTACCCTTTGACCATAGGGGGGAAGCAGCATTAGATGTGTGTGTTAAGGAGCAGTTAGCCAAAGGTCCAATTTTACAGCGTATCACCCCCAGTATGTTCTCACTTCTCTTTGTGGAGAAAGCCAATGGTACTTTACACAAATGCATAGATTATGGGAACCTAAACAATGTCACTGTACCAGATTTACATCCCATTTCTTTGGATTCACAGATTGCACACTATGTGGAGAAGGCTAAAGTCTTCTCCAAACTGAGTTTCTTAAACGCGTTCAATCTGATCTGGATTAAGAAGGACCAGGAGTGGTTAAAGACATTCTTTACCAGAAAAGGAGTTTTTCATTTTTGGGCTATGCCCATTTGGGCTTAAGAATGTCCCTGCTATCTTTCAACGCTGTATAGATGCGGCTTTGGGGGACCTTCTGAGGGGTATGCCCGGTTGCCTACATGGATGATATTATGGTTTTTTCACCTGATCATGAGTCCCATGCAGTATACCTTTGGCAAGTGTGAAGATGTCAAAGGCAGCCAACCTTACGCTGAAGATCAGCAAATGTGAGTTCTTCAAGTCCCAGATCACTCCATAATAAAAAAAATAAAAAAATAAAAAAAAAAAAAAATAAAAAAATAAAAAATAATAAAAAAATAATAAAAATAATAAAAATAATAAAAAAAAAAGTTGGGACCATCTAGTACTAAAAAAAAGTCCCAGATCACCTTTCTGGACAACGTCATGTTTGACTAAGGACACATGATAACTTCAGACAAGTAAAAGGCGATTTGTGAGTGGCCCACCCCAACTTCAGTTAAGAAATCTGAAGTTTTTTTTGGAGACGTGTATGTTCCTTAATAAGTTCACGCCAAATCTTTCTGAGGTGGCTACACCCTTGTATAAGGCAAGTGGAGCTAAAGTGCTCAAATGGTCCCCCGCTTTGAGGGTGTTTTCCAAGCAGTAAAGTGTACTCTGTTGTTCACATCCGTCCTTTTCCATGTATATCCTGAAAAGGAGTTCATTGTGTCTACTGATGCCTCCTACTTCGCCATAGCGGCTGCCCTTATTACAAGTGGGCGAAGATGAAATAGAGTATCTGATGGTATATTTTTCTAGGAAAATGTCTTTACCAGAGTTGAATTACACCGTTTATGATAAGGAGTTATTGGAAGTGGTAGAGGCGTTGACTTATTGGCGTCATTACCTTCATGGCTTTTTCCAACCTTTTTGCGTATTTACAGTTTACCATGACTTGTTGTACTACCGCACACCTCATGTCTTGACCCCATGGAAAACCTGCTGGCATGAGACCCTAGCCCACTTTATGTTTTCTTATGAGTTTACTAAGGGCAAGGAGAATGGT
Source organism: Massospora cicadina (assembly GCA_022478985.1). Classification (NCBI taxonomy): domain Eukaryota; kingdom Fungi; phylum Entomophthoromycota; class Entomophthoromycetes; order Entomophthorales; family Entomophthoraceae; genus Massospora; species Massospora cicadina. The sequence continues at coordinate 9,887 of JAKSZP010008133.1, read as the reverse complement.
TTGGAAGATGCTTTGAGCTGCAACCCTGCATTAGCTCCTGATCCTAAGGAGGTAGAGGTGCATAATACCCAGTTGATGATTCCACCAGGTAAGATTGTGTCTCAACCTTATTCTTCTGGACCACATCCAGCGGTTGCTCCTCTGGAATGTGCAGAGGGTTATAGTATGTTCAGAAAGGTAGTCCTTCCTCAGCCTTTGTCACCAAATATATTATGGCTCTTGCCAAGAGTGCATTGAATCAGGAGGGCATCACCAGAGAATACCACATAAATGATAAAAATTGTGTGGTTTTGGGTGCGCCTATGGGTTCCCACTGGACCACATCACCTGTAAATCACCTGGGAACATCATGATTGCTATAATTTAAACCAGATGAATCCTTCCAATAGTATTAAAATTAGGGGTTTTGGTTAGTCAGGTGAAATTACCAGCTAATCACCTAGTTTGATACTATATAATGTTATATATTTGATCAAGTATAGGTTTTGTGGAAGCTGTGTTTACTGCCAAAATGCCATCTTAATATTGTTTTGGGAGTTCCAGAGAAAGTCTTATGAATCCATTCCGAATCATCCAAAATGGTTCCACCAACTAATTTGGAGCACCGGTGACTCATGCTGAGGATGCTCAAAGTCCTATTTATAGATGAATTTATATACAATCGACCAGTAACTTATGCTGAGGATGGATTGACCTAATTTAATATTTGGTGATCAGATGAGCATATCTGGAGGAAATCGCTATGAGTATGAATGAATAAAGTTTACAATATGATAGAGGTTTGAAATCAAGAGGCCAAAGGGTTTTCTGAGAGTTGATTGTCCAAAGAGTATTTGAGCGCAGTAGCCCTGAATGTAGTATAAATAGTCATTCATTCCCTCCTAATAAACATCTCTTTTTTGCCCATCTTTCTTGCTTGTTTGAAGTAACTTAGTGCAACTAGAGTGGGGAAGGTGGGATAGGAGATCCCTGATAGGCGTGGGTGATCACGCCTGGAGTGGCTGGCGCTGCCAGCTCCCATGCCTCCTCATGAGGAACCAGTGTGAACCTGGCCAGCTGGCTACCAGTAGATGTGCTGACAGGCCGCCAACCCTATTGGGGTGCAGCGGAGTTGCCATAGCCTCCCAGGAAGGGGGATGGACTCGCTGGGGCATGCCCAGATGGGTTGGTGAAGGGTCATGAGGGTGGTGCAGCGCGGAAGTGCCTGAGCCACCCAGGAAGGAGGCAGGACTTTCTGGGGCACATGCCGAGGACGCCTGGGGCTAAAGGCGAAGCTATAGGTGGTTAGTTGGTGGGTTGGACGCAGGACTTGTAGGGGTTGGTATGCCAATGAAGGCGAAACAGCAAAGGGCCACCAGTCTTCATACTGGTTGGCCTGGCACACTAGCGGAGCCCAGGGGCGATTTCATGACAGTGGTGCTCACTACAGGTGGCTTCGCTGGTGGGCTGCTTGAGTAGTTGGAGGTTAAGTTACGGAGTAGCAAAAGCCACTGGTTAAGACCAGCGCTCCTTTGGGAGGGCGCTGGGAGGTCTTGACCCACCATCAGGTTGGGTCATGCTGAAGGATATCATCTGGTTAAATGGAGGGCAATGTTGGGATTTTAACCAGATGAATCCTTCCAATAATATCTGAATTAGGGGTTTCAGTTAGTTGGGTGTAATTGCCAGCTAATTACCTAGTATGATACTATTTAATGTTATATATTTAATTGAGTTTAGGCTTGGCAGAAGCTGCGTTCACTTCCAAAATGCCATCTGAAGATTGTTGTGGGAGTATCCAGTGGAAAGCTGATGAATCCATTATGAATCTTCTGAAATGGTTCCACCAACTAATTTGGAGCACTGACGACTCATGCTGAGGATGCTCAAAGTCCTTTTTATATATATTTATATATGATTGACCAGCAACTTATGCTGAGGATGGATTGCCCTAATTTAATATTTGGTGATCATATGAGCAGATCTGGAGAAAATTGGTATGACTATGAATGAATAAATTTTACGATCTGATAGAGGTTTGGAATCAAGAGGCTGATGGGTTTTATGGTAGTTTATTGGCTAAAGAGTACTTGGGCGCAGTAGCCCTGAAAGTAGTATAAGTAGTTTATAGATTCCCTCCTAATAAAAAACTCTCATTTGCCCATCTTTCCTGTTTGTTTGAAGTAGCTTAGTGCAACTAGAGTGGGGAAGGTGGGATAGGAGATCCCTGATAGGCGTGGGTGATCACGCCTGGAGTGGCTGGCGCTGCCAGCTCCCATGCCTCCTCCTTATGGGGAACCAGTGGGAACGTGGCCTGCTGGCTACCAGCAGATGCGCTGAAAGGCCGCCAACCCTAGCAGGGTGCAGCACAGGAGTTGCCATAGCCGCCCAGGAAGGGGGATGGACTCGCCGGGAATGCCCAGATGGGTTGTTGAAGGGTCATGAGGGTGGGGCAGCGCAGAAGTGCCTGAGCCACCCAGGAAGGGGGCAGGACTTGCCGGGGCACACGCTGAGGACGCCTGGAGCTAAAGGCGAAGCTTTTAGTGGTTAGTTTGTGGGTTGGACGCAAGACTTGCAGGGGTTGGTATGCCAATGAAGGCGAAACAGCAAAGGGCCACTAGTCTTCATACTGGTTGGCCTGGCACACTATCAGAGCCCAGGTTCGATTTTGCAACAATGATTAAATCAACGTTGGTCATCCAGGGAAGGCTAGACTTTGGAGCTAATATGCCGCACTTACAATTGGAAGGGGTACCCACTCAGGTGGGCAGGTATAGTAAGGAGTGCCTGATCTGCAATCAAATGAAACCAAATTGACAACCACTAGCAGGGTTGTAGGTGCCATATCAGAAGGCTGAAGGGCCTTGGACTTCCTTATCATTTGATTTCATAGTAAATTGCCTGTATCTTATGGCTATGATTCCATCATGGTAGTAGTGGACCATTTTACAAAGTTTGTGACTTTATTCCTTGCAGAACCACAGTAATAGAAGCAAGATGGCTAGGCTCTTCGTCACCCATGTGTTTGCTCTTCACGGTTTTCCTAAAAAATTATCAGCGATTGTGGACCCCAGTTCACCTCTGTCTTTTAAAAAGAGTTGTGTAAGACTCTTCAAATTTGCCCCTGACATTCAACTACGTATCACCCTCAATCAGATGGGCAGACTGAACGAGTGAACATGTGCTTGGAACAGTTTCTGTGGTGTTACACTGCTGCAGATCATTCAGATTGGGTTTCTCACCTTCATATGGCCCAGATTAGCTACAACAACACTTTAAATGCGTCTATCAGTTGTTCCCTCATTTATTGCCAACCATGGGTTTAATCTTTCCTTCAATATGGAACTCAGTTGTAAATTAAAGTTTGAAGCGGTGGTGGACTTTGCTAAGACTATCAAGAAAGTAAACCAGGGGGTCTCCACAAATTTGGAGGCGGCAATGAAAGTTTATAAAGAGAAATCCAATGTAAAAAGATGGGTGGGTTCCACATACAAAGAAGGGGATCTCATGAATCTTGATGCTTGATAAGCCTATCAAGCAACCATGCAAAAAGCTGGACCAAAGGAGATTGTCTCTTACCGCGTTTTCAGAAAGGTGGGCCATGCTTCATACCAGTTGGATCTTCCCTCTTTGTTTTGGATCTTTTCAGTCTTTCATGAAAGCAAGTTGACGTTGTTTGAGGGCTTCCACCAGAGACTCTGAAGGTTTATCTTTTAGATGGGGCTCCAGAGTGGAAAGTGGAGAAGATAGTAGCCTCCCGCGAGTAAAAAGAAGGCTTGAGTATATGGTATCCTGGAAGGCATTTGATGCAGCGGAAAACAGTTGGGTACCAGCATGCGACTGCACACATGCCCAGGACCTGATTGACAATTTCCACAAGCGTTTTCCCCAGACCGCTGGACCTCAGTCAAAGAAAACCATTGCCGCTATAAAGTTGACCCCAGCCCACAAGAACTTTTCACTGGTGCAAGCCTTTGGAGGGGGTGGAGCCCCAAAAGAACAAGAGGGCAATATCATGGCTTAAGGATGACATGATTATGGGGACCAATAGCAAGGATAATGCTGCACGTCAGGAGGCCAAAAAGATGAAGTTGGCAGGCCTCCATGACTTCAAACATATCTTGGACCAATGCTGGTTTAAGGAAAGATATTCCCAGGCTGGTCTTTGGATGTGAGAGAAGTTTGGTCCTGCATTACAGCAGGTGCGTAAATAAACCATCTATGCAATTAAAAATACTGGTTCACTTTGATTTCTCAGTAAATATGGTCTTGAAACCCATTATGCTTCGAAATTTTCAGCTCAGGTCGGCCTTACCTACAATTGATAACCCGAGTTTGGTCAATTACCAGTTATAGCACACTGCCTGATGGAAGCATGCACTTATAGGTTCACCTTGCCTTAAAACCACTTCCATTAGTAAAATATTCCCCTGAATTTCCTAAAATTTTTTTTACTAGAGACCATTCTCTTTCGTTGGTTGACTTCCTCCATAATAAGAACCCTTTGTTAGTATACAATTTTTATGTTAACTTGGGTGAACCTGCGCATGGACCTATTTGAGGAGGTCTCATGAAAAGTTAGACATTTAATACCTCAACCGTAACTCTCTCCTCTGGTGCAACGCTAGGCTGTCCTGGTTCCCTCCAGCCCAGAGCACCGCTTGGGTATGGACTTCACTTTGGGGTCACTCCCACCTTTTTTAGTCCAGTAATTTTTTATATATTGTTAACCACACTCACTCCAAGTTACTACAGCTTAAACACCCTCTGAGGGGCTCTACAAACTTCATTACTGATGACTATTTCCCTGGCATTGGGTCTGTGCACCGTGCACTACCCTGCTGGGAACAGGAGAGTAATAGAAACTCTCTTGGTACTATATAGGATCCTATAGCAAGTCTCAAGGAATTGAGAAATTCCTAATGATCATGTCAGAATTGCGATCAAATGAATTATACAACAAATATGATATAAAAGTTCCTACTGAATTATAAGATTAAATAACCACTCTATCCAATTTACCATAGCAATATGGTAAATGATACTAAGATCAGGAATTACTTTAACAAGATTCTAATCCTTTACCACTCATTGAGATTTAGTGTATCATCCTCCTATTTCCCTTGTCATGGCACCAGCTAATAAGACTAAGACTGACTTGCCAGTCTGGGTGAGTAGATGCTCAAAACACAATCCATGATATCAGGGGTATAGCCACCCAGAGAGCATTGTATTTATTTGGGAAGAGGAGAACTGAGGGTTGGCAATAAACAACTAATGTTACCAGTATACCCACAAGAAACCAAATAATAAAAAAGGTAGCTGCTGCAGATCCCACGCAGGCAGTTTCTTTATGCACTTCATGAAGGGTGGAGAAATCTCTGGTAACATGAAAAGTAGAACTTTTGGAGGTGTTTAGAACTTGGAAAACTGGGATGAAAGAACCCCAAATATAAATAAAAGATTGTTATGCTGAAAGACATCCAAAATTGGAGACAAGCCCATGTGGGCCCCATACAGGTACCCCCACTCAAGAGGAATGGAAACAGCATAAGACAATGGCCACTATGCCCAGTCATCACAAAGATCAGAAAACAGTTCAAATTGATAATTATTTCAACTAACTGGTAGCAAAATTAATACAAAAGTTATTGATTTTTTAGGTTTTTTATACTTTAATACAAAGAAAAATGACCAACAACAGGTCTTGTTGGGACCTGATGCCTTAAAAGACATTTTCTTGGGGATTTGAGGGTGTTTATTAAACTCAGTAGGCACTATCATTCTTAATTCTGGAAGCTGGACACACTAAAGCGCTTTTGATACCACTCAGATCAAACCTGACCAGCGTAAAATTTTCAATTTTTCGATTTTTCAGAAATTCAATTTTATCTGGTGAGACAGAAATAATTTTTCTGACAAAGATTGGTTGCTCCCAAGGCCAGGGCAATAAGGTGATGTCCATTTTGGATCAAATGGGCTTGGCACACTTGATCCTATTGGGGATGTGCTTGCCTTCACTGGCAGTAGGGGAAAGTTGTATGGGTGATTTCAAATCTAAGTTATTTAAACAATTTAAATTTTTTTTAATATCAACTTAATACTATTAACAAAACCTAATTAGGGGATGATGTATTCTAGCAAGATGGGATGCTGCAAACTTCATGCTAGTAAGGATTCTGGCTACCATTACCTCCTGACACACCCACTTGATCTTGTTCACTAAATCCTTGGTAGAGAGAAGAATGGTAGTGGACAACCTTTAGGAAGTAGGCAGTCACCCACCCCTCATCTATCATATGGGTTAGATCACCCTGGGTGATGAGGGAGGAAGAAGCCTTCTTAACCCCTTCTTGGTCCTAATAGGATGCTCCTCCAAGTTAAATTACAGGGGGTGCTCCCCAGGACTTACAATTGTCAGATATTGGAATCACTACTGAGCACTAAATAAACCCCAAGTTAAGTATTTTTTCAATTCCATAATCCATTTCTAAATTATTATGAGATGTTCCTTACTAATTTTATCCTAGATATAGATACCATTACTGAGAGCGGAGTATCTTTAACTCTCTGAGAAAAGACTATCAACAAGAGTAAGAAAACCCCATCTTGCACAGTTTCAACATCTTCAGAGTTTATATAGGCATAACAGCCCTATAAGGAGTTATATAACAAGAGAGGGAAAAGGTGTCATTTTATAAGTAAAAGAAGATAGTGTTTATTTGTAGGGAAGACAACCAACAGATAGATTGTTCAAACCAACACTATTTATAAAGGCAACTGGGTTGATAGGCCAGATGGGTTTTCAAGGCTTGTGTAAGCCTTGGTGAACAACCCCTGAAACTAGATTGCAAGAAATTCCCATTTTAGACAAAATAAAAAAGAAAAGAAGCTGACGGCCATCCCTCTCATCACCCTAGGCAATTTAGCCCACATGGTAAGTGAGAGGTGGGTAATGACATATCCTCTACAAATTGCACCTCTTCCACCTCTGCTCATTACCCAAGAATTGGTGGGTAAAATTTAGAAGTTGTTAGGAGGTGGTGGTTAGAAGCCATCACCATCAGAAGGTGGGTAATGTGTGTCCTCAAGTGGTGCCCTCTATCAGTTTGAGTTCTGCTGGAAATAGTAAATTGATTGTTGGTGACGTTAAATAAATTGTGTCATTCTTGGACTTAATACACATCAGTTTACACCTGCCTCTGGTATTACAAATGAGCCCATCCCAAACAGGTATGGGCATGACAAACCCCTTCTGCATAAATGAAAACAGGCCATATGTGGCCTGGCCATGAGCGCAACCTGCTGCCCACTGAATGAGTCATCACTGTCATTTTAAGCATGACTGCAGCATAATGAGCATTCTCACTGTGAATTTAATATTACTCCGACTGGGCAGATCAGATCTTAGTTGTAATTGCAATTATTTTAGAGGTCAATCCACTATAATCAGATTGGAAGATGTATATGACAGTATATTGGTGTATCCTCCATTAGGTTAGGACCAACTAGTGCTAAAAATATAACTGACAGTATTGTGCTTAGTCCCAGTTCCCCATTTAGTGAACATATAGGGCAGTGGTCTCCTAAGGTTCCATTGTTGCTCCATTTTTCACCCTTTTGCCATTTTTACTTAAAATAAATATCCTTATAATTAAGATTTATTTGTGAGTTTGAGAGTACCAGTAGACATTTGGTGGAAATGACTCCAATTTTGGAAATCCCTGGCTAGTCCTTGCAGCTGCCTTCTTCCTTTCCCATCCATCAATATGGATGGCTGTACCTGAGATATTCTGGAAGGGATTCTAGGTGTTCACTCACCCAAAGTTCCAGGTTAGTCTTATTATTGTCAACACACTCAATGACATAATGGAGTGACCCCAGTTTTAGACCTTCTCCAACCTTCTCTGTAAGAAGAGTGCTGCGTTGGGGTTGTGTCATGAACGGATTATTCATTCTTTCACTCCTAGTTTTTCATTGAATTGAAAAAATCTCCTAACCAAGATGGCAATGCAGTTTTTTGCTTTCTCACATGAAGAGGAGTTGGGTCCCTACAGCTCTCTGCGCCCCAGCCACCTCGGACAAGTTGCAAGTGTGGGGGTGTTGTTCATCCCTGTGGCCACTTTCCCGCCTCCCCAGCCTTCTGTTCTGCGCCCAGGAGAGAGTATTTTACCATTTAATTTGGATGCTTTGGGGGTTTGGCTGTATTTGAATCCGTTGGTGCTTTTGCTGACTACTGGACAACCGCCAGAGGTGGAGGTGGCCCATGTGAATGGGATCATGGTTTTCTCTCCTGAGGGTGACCAGAATGATAGTCTAGTGAAGACCCCTTCCCCCTGGTTTTGTTTCATAAGGTAGCTAATGACCAAGTTTAGCATATTTTCTGCCACCTGTGAAGATCCATTTGGGATCTCATATGGTATCCTTGGAGAATCTCCTAGACATGGGAGCAGCCAGGAACTTTATGATCTTGCAGGTCGCCCAAGCTTTATATCTGGATCTTGATGTTGGGTCTTCAGTATTGAATGCATTATTAGCTTGAATGAGCATACTATCCCATCGATATAGACATTAAACTTATACCCCTCTCCATTTACAATAGGGTAATACAGATTAACCCTTACCCCTATATCGTTTTTATAAAAGTGGTATAGTTTTTGTGATTGGTTCACTGCTGTGCCAGACTTGGTGTATACCATTATCCTTAGGGTGGAAGCAGCGGCAACAGTGTTGTAACCCTGGCACTTCAGTTCTCAAAGGTGCTTTTGGCACAGGATTTTAACAATATATCTGATACTATACCATTTAGACTAGCTGTTAAGTAAAATTTTATATGGGAAAATAACCACAAATAAATTTTAATTTTTATAATAGTTTATATTAACAAAACCAGGGTAAAAGCAATCCTCAATATTAATGTTGACTCCTAGTATTTAAGGTAAGTCAGGCAAAAAATGAGAAAGAAGTCAAAATACAATAGGAGGAAGGTTGCCCAACTTGGTTAAATGATAATTTAACCAATTGGGATTCTTGATAATCTTTCCGCTTTGTAAGTCTTTCATTATGGGTGTTGGATTGGCCGATGTGATGAAGTAACCATGTGGGAGCATTTTAATATAATATCACCAATCAGCCAACCGGAAAATATTTACAGAGTGGCTAATTACCAGAGGTTTTAGTGACTGATTGGCCGTTAAAATATTTGCACCTTCTTGAATCCCCTTCAGGTCTATGAATAGGGGTGGCTTTCTCTTAGGCATCAGCACTCCATAACAGCATTGCTTAAGCGGACTTCCCAAGAAATGGCTTTTTTGCCAAAGGGTTGGAGGAGTTGAAGTGTCAAAATTCAAGGTATCTGCCCATAGAATAGTAATAGAAGGATTACTCTGACTGTTTGAATTCACAGAGAATTAAACTGAAGATTTTGCTTAGTACTTAAACTTCCCCTCCAGAACATTCTTTTCGTTTAGCTAACCATCTAATTGTCTTACATTACCCCCTTCAATAATGTTGGGGGAGATTAGGGGCGCAAGAAACGTCCATGAACTCGGTTAATGATAACTTTAGAAGCAAGGGACTTAATAGAATATTATAATTTCTCTTATAAGTGATAACAAAAGGCTCCTCTCAAATGAAGCCAAGCTTCTCATTTCTGGCTATAATGTGGTTGTGGTAGTATAATACTAAGTCAGATATCTTAAAGGTGAGCAAAGGTGGTATGAGCTCATTCGCTACCTGGCCCTCTTTAGTAACCTTTTTAGCTAAGTTATCCATACCTTCAGATTGTAAATGAATGATGGGTTGGACCAACCTCCTCATGGCCTTGTCAGATCATCCGTCCTACCATAGAATACATCTTTGGATAAGAGAGCGGGTATCTAAAGTTCTCTCCCATATAGAACGTGAAA
>JAKSZP010008132.1:0-126399 GCA_022478985.1 Massospora cicadina | reverse complement strand
TTTTACTCAGATCCACCAAATATGGGCAACTGTTAGATTGGTTATCTCAAGTAGAGGGTCTTAATAATGACAAGCAAAGCCAGGATTTGACTCTTCCACTCTTAAGCTGTGGAGCTGTCTCAGAGTCATCTTTTTTTTAGTACTAGATGGTCCCAACCCAAGGGGGGGGATAGATCGATGTTTATTGAATTACGCCTGGACTCCTAAGAGCCTGAGGCGAGGGAAGAGGAGGAAGGAGGCATCGAGAAAGGGAGGGGGGTTTGCGCGCCAGAGCCGTGCTGCAGTGACAACTGAGCGGGGGAGGGTTGGCGACATAGTGCAGACCTTCAGGGCCATCTCAAAGTGTACCTGAAAGTGGGTGATCATGTATGGAAGGGTCCACACCTGCTGGTCAAAGGCAGCATGAAGGAAGGAGTGATGGATGGTCCAGATGGCTGTGGCATAGGCGAGGACACGGAGGGGTCAGTGGCAACCAGGCAATGTCTGCTCAAACATGAGGTCTTGCACAGGGTGTCCAGACCAGGGCTGAGCATGGAGGAGCGCGCGGGCCTTTGGCCAAAATGCGGCGACACCTGGACAGGTGAAAAAACGATGGAGGTGGGAGTCAATAGGCTCCACACAGTGGGGGCAGCTTTGGTGCTGGAAGGTAGTGCCAGTCTGGTCCCCTGTCCTGTATGAACAGTGAAGCACCCTCCATAAGGTGTTGGACACCTTTGCTGACAGGATGGGGTGATAGACGTCCTTCCAAAATTCCTTAAGGTCAAATCTCACAGAGGGAGGGAGGAGCTCAAGGAGTCTTGGGCGGATGGGAGGACGAGCTTGGGGGTTGAGGCGAGTTGTGACAACTTGTCCATTGTGCACAATTGCATGGCGACGGGGGCTGAGGCCAGGGCCTTCCCTTCTGTATGGGAAGGCATGGTGGATCCGCGCGCCTACTCGTTTCAGGGCAAGGAGAGCCTGGTTCCAGTAGGGGGATGAGGATGGTTTTAGGCGATGGCCTGGGTGGTTTGTGAGCCACTCCCCTAATGAGGTCAGAGAGATGCTCTAGGAAGACCCAGAGCTGCTGACACTGACTGGCGGAGGGCGGGCGCCCATTGGGGCATGGGGGTCGCGTCCCAGCAGACAATCGGCCATAGGAACTTCAGGAAGATTGTGGTGGCGTGGGATCGCGTGTCCAGAAGCCCTAGGCCCCCTTCATTGCAGGGTCGGGCATTGGTTGAGAGGGCCATTGGTGGATGGTTTGAGCCCCAGATCCAACAGCGGAGGAGTACATTGAGCCTCATATAAAAGGCATCTGGAATGGGTAGACGTGCGCTAGGAACCAGACTTTGGAGAGGAGGAACACATTAGCCATCAGAGCTCGACCCTGGGGGGTGATGTGCCGCCGGTTCCAGCTGGCAATCCTGGAGTTAACTGCTGCAAGGAGCAAGTCCTCATTGTCTTTTAGCGCAACTCCTTGTTGGTTGGTGAGAATTCCCAGGTGACGGAAGGTACCGCGCTCAGGTTCAATACCAAATGGTGGGGGGAAGGTGGGGGAGCCGACCTGTACAACTGTTGTCTTGGAGGTGTTGACCATGGCGTTGGACGCCTTGGTGTACCTCTCAATGGTCACAGCAGCGAGGGCAACATCCCCAGGGCAGCCAAATGCAATGGCAGTGTCATCTGCAAATGCCATGGTGCGTGTGGGGGCTTTACCTGGGACCAGAATCCCTCTTATCTTGTCCTGTAAGGAGGCCAAGAGGGGGTCAAGGGTGATGTTAAAAAGGATAGGGCTCAGGGGGTCCCCTTGCCGGAGACCTTGTCCAACTGATACTGCCACTGTAAAACCCATTGGCGCCAGGACTCTGGTGTGGAGCTGGTCATAGAGCGCTGATATCCAGCGCCTAGCTGCGGGTGGGAGATGGAAGCGGGCCAGGGAAGCATCAATATATTTCCAGGCTACCCGATCATATGCTTTCTCCATATCCAGGAGAGCCACAAAGCCATTCACCTTACGAGAGTTAGCAGTCAAAGTTACGTGAAGGTCATTATAGTTTTCCCATAACGACCTCCCCGGAATAAAACCGTGCTGGGATGGGAGAGGCGAGGTGACACCCATTTGGTGATGCGGTTGGCCAGAAGCTTCGTGAAGAGCTTGTGGTCTGTGTTGATCAACGCTATGGGGCGCCAGTTCGCCAGGTTCTCACGGTCTGACTTCTTGTGAATGAGGGTCGTGATTGAGCCTCTGGAGTCGGGAAGGACCTCGCCATTCACCAAGAGTGCAGCGAAGAGGTCGCGGAGGGTTCTGGCTATCACTGCAGGTTCCAGAAGGTACACCTCAAAGGGTATTCCGTCTGGGCCTGGGGCTTTAAGCCGTGGGGATTTCAGAAGGGTTTCCATCACCTCCTGGATGGAGATAGGCGCCAGTAGAGCCTAATCAGCCCGTGGGTCAATGGGCGACTCTGGAGCCCGCCACAGGAAGTCTTGGATGTCCGATGGGTCCACCTGGGTGGCATGGAAGAGGCTGGAGTAGAAGCGGTGTAGTTCCTGCGTGATTTCCTCCTTATCTGAAGTGGTTGTAGCGCCAATCTTCAGTGCAGTAATATCCTGCGCTGTTGACCGGGCTTTCTGTTTCTGAAAGAAGAAGCGGGTGGGGCGTTCCCATTGAGCATAGTAACGAGATGTTGTAAAGTTTGCTGCCCGTTCTTCCTGCAGTGTGAGCTCCAAGCGGAGTGCTTCCTGCGCCGCTTCCCAGTCTTCCAACCATCTGGGAGAGGGCGAAGGCTGGCAGTTTTGCTCTAGATGTCTGATTCTGGCTTCCGCCCTTTTGATTCTGGCGCGAGCTGCAGTCATCTGGGCTTTGGCACAGTTGTAAGCAACGCGGGTGATGCCCTCCTTGGTCACCGCCCATCTAGCCTTGTAGTCAAGCAGGTGGGGTGGGGGAGGTGAGAGTCTCCCGGATGGTCATAGACAGCTTCTCCTTAGTGAAGGGGTTGTTGAGAAGAGCTGGGGCAACCCTAGGCCAGAACCTACGCGACGGTCTAAGTGTGGTGGTGAGGACAACGGTGAGTGACCTGTGATCACTCAGATGGTTGTCACGAGAGATGGGAGAGGAGACGCGGCCAATTAGCAGGAGGCCAATCAGTGCCATATCTATGCGTGACGCTGACTGGAAAGCTCCTCCATCATACTGGATCCTAGTCATGCAACCTAGGCCAGACGCGGAGGGTGGAAGCGCATTTATAAAGCCACTCAGGCGAAGGAAATCCTGGAGGCGACTTGATCCAGGGCGTTCCTTTGCTGCAGGGGGTAAGAGTCATGGACGCGACTTATGGTTGTGTTGAAATCTCCTAAGAGGACTGTATTCCGTGGGAGATTGAGTTTGAGGAGCTCTTCCAAGAGCCGATTTTTCTCCTGACCTGCATTAGGCAGGTAGATGCTTGCAGCGAAGAAGGAGAAGTCAGGAGTGGTGAGTTTGGCCAGTATGAGGCGGCCACCTAGATATTGTGAAAAAGAATGGGTTTTAACCCGGGGATCAAAAACAATAAGGGCGGCATGGTTTGTCCAGAAGGAGTTGCCTCCAAACTGTTCATTCCATGCAGATTGTTCGTGGGGGAGGATATGGGGCTCCTGGACAGCAGCGATGTCAATTTGTGCTGACCTGAAGTTTTGGAGGAGGCGGGCTCTCCTTAAAGTCCCGCAACCCATTTGCGTTGATGGATTGCAGGGCCAGGGTGCTGCCATGAATACTCATAGCTGTTCCCCTCCATGTCCTGGGGAGTTGCCAGCGCTTAAACCTGCTGCTGTGAGGCGGCTAGTTTTGAGTCCTTTAGCTTGACTATTAGCTGCAATCCGTGAGGAGCATCGAGGGTTCTGAGGGGAAGGAGAGGGTGGGGGGCGGAGGACCCAGTAAGCCAGCCTAGGATGCTGCCCCCGCTCCGTTGCAGGGGAAGGACCTGAGAGTGCTCAATGGTGACCTCCGCGGTGTCCCCATTTGATGAGTCTGAGTCCATATTCACTTCCTCCAACACTGCAAAGGATCCGCGCGAAATGGACTGTGGGGTTGGGGTAGGACTCTTTGAGGTGGCACTTCTACCGCAGGCCGCGGGTTGCCAGTCCATGCTGGTGGGCATAGCTCCATTGGGAGCTGAGGGTTGATGCGATAAATCGCTGGTGGAGGTTGGTGGGGGTGCCGCGGAGCCCTGAGTGGGGGTGGCTGACGAGGGGCACCCTGTGGGAGATGCCTTGCGCTTGGTGAGAGAGGGAGTTGACTCTGGGAGATTGGAGGGGGTGCCCATTGGAAGGGGGGCATGAGCGCGAAGGTATCCCATACCAATAGTGGGGTTAGCTGTTTCAACTGCTAGGCGTAAGGCCTCAGGGGACAAGTCTTGAACGGGAACCCATTGTGTGGGTTGTGGAATTGCTGCTGCAGCCACGTGGGATCGTTTTGGCCTGGTTTAGGCCCCTGGGTGGTGGCTAAGAGGGCTTGTTTTCGAGTTGTGCAGCCACTATACAAGTGTCCAAGGGCATTACACCATGAACACCGGGGGCGCGCCTGATCAGGGTCGACAAAAAATATATCAGGGCATGCCCCAACTACCGCCACATGAGGAATAACCTCAATGTTGCGGGATACAGTGGGGGAGGGGATGAACGACGCCCTAGCAGTGCGAGCTCTTTGAGTGGGAGCATAGTAAGAGGGGACGCTAAAGTCCACTGAAAGAACAGACCCAAACTCCATTAAACCACGATGGAGTGCCAGTTTAAGAGACTCAGGATCAACAGTCGTTGGTAGGTTGAAAAAAGTAACCCATGAAATTTTCTCCAGATGAGAGCGTGTGCGGGAGATGTGAAGAGATCCGCGTGGAATAATGACCCGGAGGGTGGCAGCATGGTCAGCAAGGGCAGCTTCAGTGAAGCCCACATCGATGTAGTGGCCCTCCACTGATTCATGGATGGTGGTGTTAATTGGGAATGTCTCTGCAATCGCTGCAAAGTATGAGAAGTAATCCTCTGTATAGAATTCAACAGGGTTATGCCCATAATAAAGGCGAATTGCGTGGGAGAGGAATGAGCGAGGTAGAGCTTTTTGCGCTTTAGTTTCAGCCCATTTCTTCTTAACATCAGCAATAAACGCCACTTCACGGGGATCAGCTTTGGGTAGCGTTGGTTCCAGAGGCTTTTGCCACGCCCCAGTGGCTCCCTTGGTACGTTTGTGTTTGCTTTGGGCTGCAATTGCGGGTTGAGTGTGAGCTGGTGGTTTGGACAAGTTTGCGGAGTTCCCTTGTTGCTGGAATGTTACAGCAGTTTCTGGCGTCATATTAAATTGAGGGGTGGTTTGTTGGGCCTTGCTAAATTGGGGAGGCCCATCCAGATTGGAATTAACTCCAGCCAGTTGGGAGGAGGGAGATGTTTCATCACCATCCCAATCTATTTGGGTAAATTCAGCCCGAGTATTTGCTGTGATTTCGTGGGCAAAACTCACTGGCTGATTGGTGAATTGGTCATTTTCAGCATATGGAGATAAAGTGCCGACTTGAGAAGTGCCGATTATGGGGTTTAAATGGGACGGGTGAGATTGGAACTGGTGTGAAGTTCCAAAATCTGAACCATTTAAATCCCCATTGGGAAGAGTAGATTGTCCCAATTTAGTGCAGTGAACCAGAATGTGCGGCTAATCCAACCTTACATCCGAGGGTTTGGGGGCCAGGTGATTGTTGGGCCTCGCTAAATTGGGGAGTCCCATCCAGATTGGAATTAACTCCAGCCAATTGGGAGGAGGGCGATGTTTCATCACCATCCCAATCTATTTGGGTAAATTCAGCCCGAGTATTTGCTGTGATTTCGTGAGCAAAACTTATTGGCTGATTGGTGAATTGGTCGTTTTTAGCATATTGAGATAAAGTGCCGACTTGAGAAGTGCCAATTATGGGGTTTAAATGGGACGGGTGAGATTGGAACTGGTGTGAAGTTCCAAAATCCGAACCATTTGAATCCTCATTGGGAAGAGTAGATTGTCACAATTTGGTGCTTAGTGAACCAGAATGTGCGGCTAATCCAACCTTACATCTGAGGATTTGGGGGCCAGGTAGCTGGGTATCGCCCCTCATGGAGGGAGCCAGAAACACGGCGTCAGCAATAATAGATGGGGCTGAATTAGCTGACACAATGGGGGAGGTGAATGCCTGGATGGGCTGAGTTGCATTCAACTGAGCAGACGCCATTAAAACAGCGTGGGTGATGGCCTCCTTGGTTGGAGGGGGCCCAGCGGGTTGGTGGGAGGCAGCGCACACAGAGATGTTAGGCGTGCAGGTTGCAGAAGTGCGATCAGGTGAACTGGCGCTAGTTGGAGTAGCTCCAGGTTGGGGGGTGGTGCCTGCTTTCATGGCTGCTGCTTGAGAGCGGGTAATTCTGGTTGACCCTGAGGTGGGTAACCGAGGGTTGCTTCGTTTGGGGTGGTGCTGGATCGTTTGGCATAGCCTGCGGGTTCTTTTGCGGGGTTTCCCGCCATATTTGCTAATAGTTTTCGTAAATCTCTTTAGTGGAGCTATTTTCAGGCTGAATTGATTTTCGAAAAGTGATGCTTAGCAGAAAGAGATTGTCTCAGAGTCATCTTGAAGTATTTGTGTCAGTCAAATGATGACCTACATAGGGAATGAGCCGCCTTAATAAGAAAACTTGATGATGCATCCTGTCAGGTTCTTGACAATAGATTCTAAAATACCAACCTGCAAGGAACCCTTGACAATGTGGTTAATTATCTTCAGAATCTTGAGCAGTAACTTACCATTAAGAGAAGTCTCTTGTGAATTACAAAAAGAGGTTGACGAGATTAAATAATTCGCCAAGGAAGGGCATTTCCAGTGCAATTTTGTTAATGCAGAAAGGATCCTAAGGAGCTTTTTGCTGCTCAGGTTGGTTAGGGGTGTTGGGTCAAGGATAGAAGCAACTCTGGGGGCATATACTATGGCTTACCTGGCAGACTCCCCTAATTGTTGCAGTAATTCCAATTGAGGGGGCCACTGCATCCTGAAAGAACAAGGTGGAATAAGTTCTGCCCTGCGACCTATATATACTCCCCATATGGGGACTAAATTTTCCAGGTTGGAGACAAATCAGTTTGATCCCAGAACACGCATCCAAGGGAGAGAAGAGAGAGTTTGTGTTAAGCTACCACCGTTCAATTGGGGAGCAGTATGCACGGGTTTTTTATGCGCTTCAAATTTGCTGTATAAGGAGCTTCAGACCACCACAAGGCGATACTATTAAAAACCATCTTAAATGTTGAGAGCGCCGATCAGATCACCCGTTACCTGGAAGAAAGATCAGTGACTTACCAGGAAGTTAAACATATGGTGTTAAACCTGTTTAGAGGGGTGGAAAAAATGGCTTAACGTAAATCCTACTTCTTGACAATTGGGCCTCATTGTAATAAAACCCTTATGGAGTTTCCAGATTGCTTCACTTTAGAAACACACGTGTTGGTAGGGGCGTAACATTATCTGAGGCTGACGTTAGTACTTCTACGGTTGCAGTAGTGAAACCACTGGGAGATTTTCAATGTGATGGCCCCCATTTTGCAAGGGGATATCCCTTTACTCAGGATTGTCAACTATCTGCAGTAATGGGCCACAACGTTTAGTCCACCCAACGTGGACCAGAAGCTGCCAGTTGCTATCACTGAACCTTCTTTAGTGAGAGGACAACAGCGGTTAACTATAATCTGCTGGCCGATCCCCAGCCAAAAAATGGTTGAAAGCCAACCTGAGACTAATCTATAGTCCTTTTGGAAATCCACGGCACTCTTTACCTCTCCATCACGCCCTCAGCCAGCCTATAGCCCTTGGCCTAGACCTTTTTAATGACAGTCAGAGATGGGAACACTTTAAGATAACTTAGTTTGAATGCATCCAACAAGGATACTATGTGGTGAGCTGCACACCAAAATGAATATCCATGTGGTGCAGCCAAATCTGTACAATAAAGGAAAAAATAACGTGGAGTAGAGATGGGACCCTCTACTTCCACTGGTTAAAATTCAATTGTCCCATATGAACCTAATAAGGCGCTCTTAGTCAGTTCATGTGACACCAGAGATGTATTTCCCTATTTACAAACCATTGATGATGTACACATGTTGACTCTCTCCTAAGCTAAGGAGGCCGCCGTGGAGGAGATCTTTTAGAAAATTCAAAAACCCTTGCTTGGCTAATATTGGAGAGAAAAGGCAGACAAACCCTAACCCTCTTTGTATGTGGCCTCATTGGAATGTGTGAATGTTGTCATCCTTGTGGAATAAACACTAAGGATTAATCTCAAATTGGGGCCAGTATCATGCACTTTCTTGATAGAAGGATTCTTTGGATGTTCATTAATAAACAATCACGGTTCTATTTCAGAGTGTACTTATTGTGACATTTATGTGGAAAAAACAAGATAAATGCGATCTTTGACTCTGGCAAACTGGTCAACATAGTGTCAACAAAGTTGGTAGCCAAGCTGTTAAATGAAAATTTTATGAGGAGCGCCAAGTGGTATATGGGACTGCGGGAGTAGAATGTACCATTTTGGAGGGGGCGTATAATGCACTGCCTCTCCAGTTTGGGTCAATCGCCATCTCCTCACCAGCAATTTTATTGCTGAACCACAATTATGACAGTTGATTGACGCCTCTTTCATGTGCTGCTTTGGTGCCATGGTTGATATAGCAGAGGAAACATTTTAGATTCTGGGTCTATGGATCCCCATCTACTTCACCTCAAGTTGGACACCACAGGATTCCGCCCAAGATGGTCAAATTAACCTTGCGTACTATGATGGCGTAGTTCCCATCCACTAACAGTGGTTGAAATGTAGGACTAGGGTCCTTCATATTCCAACATACATGTACTGAGGGATTCCACTACAATAGGCAATTGCTCTAATGATACAATCTAAACTTTAAGCTATAGTAGGGCTGGAGCTTGAAGCGGAGATATTAGTGGGGTTGTACGGGGAGGTCCTCAGCCCTTATCAACAATCATGCCTCAAAATTCATGTGGCTTCAGGCATACTATTATCTGGCCACAGGGAGATCAAAGTGCTACTGACCAACCTGCAGAAGAAACTCTTATGGTACTGAGACACCATGTGGTGGCTTATCTACACCTGACCCCCATCGTTGAGGTCCTTCATATCCATATATTTGGCTTTTTGGAAGAACTTGGCCTCCCCACTAAAACCCCAGCCAGCATAATGGCAGTGGTTCACGAAAAGTGTTGACAGGGTTATGAGAAGAGCACCAAGACAGGGTGATGGCGTTATTTGAGAATTTTCATGATATTTTCACATCCCATGACTACGATTGGGGTGCGCTCACAGTGTCAACTATTGAGTGGACACAGAGACCACCCTCCTATTTGTTCTTGGCTGATCCAACCACTTGAGGGCTGCAGAGGAGTTAGTTTCTGATAAAATAAGGAAATTTCTGGAGCAGGGTATATTCAGGCCATCAAAGAGTCCTTGGGAAGTACCTGTGTTAATTTAAAAAAAGGATGTCACTAACTGAGTCATTATTAGATCCTAGAAACTTAACGGCATTACCAAAAGGGATTCATATCCGCTGCCTCAAATCAATTATGCCTTAGACTGCCAGGGCGGCGCTAACTATTTTTCAGATATGGACTTGATATTGGGTTACTGGCAAATTGAGTTGTTGCAGTGGAACAAGAAAAGTGTACTATGATCACCTCCAAGGGGTTATTCTATCCCACTCATATGCCGCGGGGCTATGTAATGCCATGGCTACGTTTCAAAGGGCCATGGACACTATTTTGGGGGATCTGAAGTTGTCATGTATCCTTGTCTACCTTGATGACAAATTCTTTTTGCAGAAGTCTTTGGAGCACCTAAATTATTTAAAAGTATTCCGCCATCTCACAGAGGCTAACATAAGGATCAATCCAAGTAAAATTCATTTCTATAAGGAACAACTGTAAAATCTTGGGTTTGTGGTATATGTCAGAGGTATTTGACCACAACCAGCTAAGGTAGAAGCCAACGGGAAGATGGTCTGACCCCATATCACGCAGGATATTCAAGTAACTTTGGCCATGGTTGGGTGCTAAAACTCATTTTATTCCCATTTTCAGCTGTATGGACCCTCTCTTTGAACTTTCAAAGAATGATGCCAAGTCTGCTTGAATGGAATGATGTCAGAGTGCTTTTGATACTCTTTGGATGGCGTTGAGAAGCCCTCAGGTGCTTGAATTACCCAAAACTTCAAAAATTGAGTTCATTATTCAAACTGATAATTCCTTTTTCTGCTGTGGGAGTGTTCTTGGTTCAATGGGATGATGATGAGGTGGAGCATTCTGTCACTGGTTGATGTAGGAGTTTAAACTTTCATGAGCGGAACTATACAGTGGTGAGTAAGAGAATTATATGGCTTTACACATACAAACAGTTTTGGTGTATCTTTAAGGGGTAAAGTTTAAGGTCAAGGCTGATCATACTTTTTTGCGCTGGTTACAGAACATTTGGGAGCTGGAGGGCGCCTTGCATGGTTGTCAGATTCTGGATGTTGACCCAAAAATAAACCCTTTGATAACCAACATATCAGGCTAATTATTCTCCCAAAACTCAAGCTAATACTCTAATTCTTAACTAAAAGCCAATTGCATTTATATGGGTCGGGATGATTATCTCAATGTCAATTTAATTCAGTTATTCTCTTAAAAGCTCAGGCTGATATCCTCTCACGTTCAGGCCAATTATACATGCAACAAAACTCAGCAATTGGTCTAACTAATTGGGAGCAATATCAACTATTCAGCATAAGAAATTGTCTGAGGAACAACCTGAAGATAATGTCTATAAACCCACAGATAAATAGACATCAGGAATAATAATCAAATTCCTGCCCTATGGTGAAATTCATATGTCAATCCTTATAATCGGCACAATAGCACTTGTACATGGGCCTCCCAAATGGAATTGCCTAGTGCTATTGAGAGAGGCTTGCCAACCTTTCAATTAGGGATGTGTCATTTACTTAAATTGAAGCCAAAATTTCCCAGAATGCATACTTCGTCAACAATATGACAAACTCAAATTGAGATGATCCTAGGACATTTTGAACGTTTGTATTGCAATTTTTGTCCCTGAAATCCTCCAAAATAAGAGAATATTTTGCCACCAATAGTCCTAACAATAGGTCATAGTTTTATCAGTTTAAGGGCAGAACTGAGGTGGAAAATAATCTGTAGAAATTTCATGCTTGATGTGTGGCCAGGAGATGCCCTAGAGGTATAGATACCAGCCCCTGGCCTAATGAATAATTATCAAATTATATCATCTAAATAAAGATAAATTTCCCTTAGATTTCTTTTACCTGGTATTTATACCAGAGTCTGTTCTATGAAGAGTGTCAACAAGCTGGAATTGCCAAATCCAAAGCTTGTACCATTGCCTGCCTCAGTAGAAATTTCTGAATATAAGGTAAAATTAAGCCAAAAATTGACCAGAAGAGTTGAAACTATTTGAATACGCCTAGTGAGTTTTCAAATGGTCAAGTTACCATAATACACAGGCTAAATTGAGGATCATTTGGCTGAACTTAACCTGTTTAAGCATTCAGGACAAAATTTATCAAATGAGCAATCCTCAGAACTTAACAATGGTTAACCCTCAATTTTCAAGTGTATGATTTTGAGATAATTTGCCAGCTAGGTGCAAAGCATCAGAACGCTGACTCCTTCTTGCAACTACCAATGGTTGCCATCATGGTAGATTTCACTGATGTGCTTTATGAAAAATGATTAGCGGCAAATATTCTGACAATTTACTTTTAAATCACTTAGGTGCTGGATGATTAGAAACGCGATACAAACTTGAGGTGAATTAAGCTATAAAAAAAGATTGGTGTGTCACTTTGAGTTTTTCAAAACCTCTGCCTGACTAGGCATCATCTTGGATGTTCATAAGGTGGTAGGACATGGAAGGGTACGTAAAAAGTTTGAATCTTGCGGCACAATATTACTGGGAGACTATGCACTTTGACGTGCTTAAAACAATCTTTTGTTGTCATCAATGTCAAGTGAAAAAACCTTTCTGACAGAAAACTTCCCATAATATTGTGAAACTTTGGTTTTCCTAGCATATAAAATCAATTGACATTGTGGGGCCTTTGCTGATGGGGGCAAATAGCTCTAAGTACATCCTCATGGCATCAGATCATTTAATGAAGTGGGTAGATGCTTAGGCGATCTGAGATTTGGGGCAGTAAATAATGCCTAATTTATAATGGGGCGCGTCATCTCCTGTCACGGTTGCCCACAATTCATACTCACAGACAATGGAAAAAATTTTATTTACATGTCCTCCCTAAGTTGAACAAATTATTGGAAATCCACGGATACCAACAACCCATACCACCCTGAATTCAAAGGAACCATTGAGCAAGTTAATGGGCCATTGGTGAATACCCTTAGGAAGCTTGCAATGGATTGTCCATCTTTTTGGGGAACCCTGCTCTCCACTGCATTGTATGCATATAACATTAGCTAACACTCTGTGTCAAGATTAAGTTCCTTCAAGTTTCTCTATGGGAGGCGCCCGCCCTGCCCCCACTACTCTACTTTTGTTTGGAGGGCACTGGCGAAATGGACCTTCAAATCTATCTGATGACTCTGACATCTACGCTTATCAAACTTCATACTGAAGCATAATCAATGAGTGTGGCTAAGAAAATTAGGGATCACAATTTCAATCACTGCTGCCATAGCATACTTCCATTGTTTGTGATATAAGAGCAAGTTCTGTCCCATGATCAGCATGGATTTGGATGGCGGAATAAGTTTGCTAGAATGAGTCAAACCCTTTGAGATATTTGAGAAAAAATGGGCACCAATTCCTATATGATTAAAAATACTTTGAGTTATCAGATCATCAACCAAGTGTACATAAGTTCCTTTAGACATATAAACAGTAGGAAAAATGAAAGCGCGAATATAAATAGGTAATTTAATAGCATAAAGTGATGAATTTTTGGTGGAATGAGGCAGGTTTGCTTCCAGATATGGAAGTGGTCCCCATGGATTGATTGTTGGATGACGAGATGCAGGTGACATGTCAGAGGAATACCACTTGTTAAAGGGGAAATGTCAGAAAATAATTAGATGGTTTTCTCCCATGATACCAAGTTTAGGGTTCAATTTGTTAGTTCCGCTGAGCTGTCTAATTATTTAGTTTTGAAGATTAAAGTCAAGTGACCTATGAGGAAGCTTCTAGATTTGGTAGCTTCAGAAATCATTTCATTTGCAATTAGTGGAATTCAATCACCAGCGACTGAAGCTGAGGATGATGAGAGAAGGTCATATTATCAAGTTATTAATGGCTGGCACTAGTTTGAATGCTCAATATTACTAATGAAAATGTGGCAGTATACTTATGATTCCACCAAAAATTTCACCAAGTAAATTAGTGAGTGAGATCACCTGTTTAGTTTAAATAAAGGTCAGAGGCTGAAGAGAAGGAATATAATAGAGGTGACAAAGAGTTAGAGAGGGATCTTTTGGTTGAGAAAACTGCAGTGTGTATCTGTGGTAGAATTTGTATTTTGTATAGTCCCCTAGTGGTAGTGGCAATTGGACTCTGCTATAATAAATAAAGATTGTGGTTACTGAAGTGATTTTCTCCCTTTTATAACTTTCCTTTCATTAATAGAATGGCAATCATCATATCACTCTTCCTTTGTATCAGTGGGTAATCTCTCTTGTGAAACCATCCACTGGGTCATGTCTCATCCATTAGATTTCTAACAATTGTCAATAAAAATTTGCAAATTATAGTTTATGATTTGCTTTCCTTATGCTAGATCATGAGACTGTAACATTATAATTAGAATTTTGGACCAATTTGAGTAAGTTATATATATTATGAGTAATATGAAAATATAAAAAAGATACAATTTCTAGATATACATATTACATATAATCACATAGTTTGCTTAAATTTCACAGGTATAAAGATTTTCTAAATTTGGTAATTCACCAAATAAATATTATAGCTACTTTGAAAGTAACTAATTTAGCATATTATATCGTAATATAAGAATTAAACAATACCCAATCTATGACTACATTAAAAAAGTCCTATTGAACTTCAAGTAATATAAAAAACAATATAGCTTAACAGTCTATGCTTTTTAGAGTAATGAACTTGTTCATGTTATTAAATTGAAGCAAACTCCTACCTTTATAGTTCAATTTCAGAGAATCTTACCTCGGTAACTATTGCTAAATTGAGCCACTCTATATCTTTAAAAGCTGAGGTAGATAGGTATAAACTATGCAGTTTGTATAGTAGAACGTTTTATATTGTGAATAAACTGTATTTCAATACTCCGATTAAGGTACTTAGTCAATTCTTTATATTGAGTTGCACTTAATTGTTATTGGGCCGAAAAACATACAATGACATAACATTAGTGCCAATAAATTTAACTTAACTTAAATTAAACATTTTCATTTTACTATCATAAATAATAGTAGTAAAGGGTCAGCATTTTACTACCAACTTTGGTGACAGCTTTTTTACAACAGTTTTATCAGTTGAAGAAAGTCCAAAGTCCAGTGATTTAAATGAAACATTCTATAAAGATTAGAATATAAAGTAAGACCTCTAAATTTGATAGGTTTATTGAGCTCTAAATATACCAGTTAGAAATCCATCTTTTTGTCTGATTGGAATGCCAATAGTAATATTATAATTGGTTTGACGTAGTTCTAGGTCAAGTACCATTGATACTAGTTTCCCGTGGATTATCCAATAAAGAGATCTAAACATGACACGTGATGTTCCTTTTTTAAGCACCAGTAGATTACCAGTGCTTGATTTAGCTGGTTTGATTGAGCACTTCTTAAGACGAGTGACAGACCATACGATTGACATTATGGTGGAGAGTGAATAAGGTGAGCCCACGATAAACGCAGCTTTTTCAATAGGCTCTGTAACATTTGCCATACAAGCATTAGAAAATATTAAGCAAAGTATATGGTGAGGTACGGCTTCATCTTTTCCTAAATAAAAGCCCTCGCTTGCAATATTAAACGAAACATAAGGAGAGGATTGGGGCGTTGGAACATGCATCAAGTCGGCAGCATGTAACTTAAAGAGCCTTGGCACCAACTCAGAACCAAGTGGAACTAAGTTATCAATTGTTGTCGCAGCTATTCCAAAAATAAGTATTAGATGATAAAGCATTAAAGGTTACAAACAATGTTTTATTTTTTATAGCGTTGCAAGACTGTTGATCTCATACTTTATTCGAAAGAATGTATCATGTGCATTTCATCTTCCTTGAGAAACAATAGAATATTATCGCTTAAGAAAGTATAGCTAGGCTTTCTGTAATAGGCCAACAAATTAAAGTCAAAGATAGCTCTTATCTGGTTTTCTAAGAAGGAAGGTAATTCTTCTAACCTAAAAGGTTACTTGGATATGTCAGGGATAAAGTGGCCTATATGATTATAAATTTATGGTATCCAAAGTGTCATATTAAGGGTGGTTAGCCTGGCATGGTGATTCCTGTTTCCACTCTAGTTCAGGTTTTGTTTGTCAGGTCCGAAACCAGTACTGGCTAGAAAAACTTGGCTTAGTAGATTTGTTCTGAGGTTGAACCGCCTCGAATACTTTTTAAATGTCATATTATATGATTGACTATTGCTTTTAAAGTAAGAATCCAATATGGTAAGTCTAATGATAACTTAAAGATTAAGAAACTAAATATAATGCCTATTGCTTTTTTGCTAAAACTGATGCTTCGATCTTCAAGTTAAAGTGTTTTGCGATACTATAATCTAATCCAAAAGTAGTTTAAATGTGGATATTTGATTCAACAGTCTCGATTTCATCAAATCGCTTTAGTTCATTAAAACCTGAAATCTAAAGCAACGTTATCTAATATCATCAGAATTATGATGTAGAGTAAGACTTCAACATAAAATTATTAATTTTTAAAAGCAAATGTGGAAAAAACCTCTGCATCACGTTTTTGATATGGGTTATGTTCTCAAGGGGACATCATTTATTATAGGTTTATATGGGGAGCTTGGGTTCATAGTATTTCTGAATTGGTTGCCATTATCCAAGCATGTCTCAGGGGGAAGGGTCAGAAATTTTAGTACCCTTGCTAGGTTAAAGATTCTTGAGGACTAACAATAAGGCATGGGTGTATTAGCTTCGTGGGATTTGGTCATACAGAAAGAAAGTATTATGTTAAATTGTTTGAAGCAGCAATGTCTTCTGCATAATCAATATAATTTTAGCTTTATAGAAATATAGGTATCAAATATAACTGCGGTATTCTGACTTCTGATTCAAGTCTTAAGAATATAATTTTTTTGAATTTGTCGCAGTTAGAATAGCATTTAGGGTTGTAGTATAAAAGCGTTAATGTTGTAATCTCGTTTTTAGCTGCTAGACCTCTTAACTTGCAAAAACTGTATATCAGGTGAGCAATTTGTTGTTAAAAGTTGCATAGAGCAACTATTTTCTTTTGAATTAGTAACCATAATTGCAAGAGAATGATTGCTATATAGGTAATAAAATTTGAATTCAATTTTAATATTTGAAAAAAAGATTTTTGTTAAATCTTTAGAGAAAATTTGGTCTTAATTTAGGATAATAATTGGCTGTACTTGTTTCATGAAGTCAATTTTATCCAATAGAGATCATGAATTTAATCTATTAGGTTTCTGCTTCTCTTAGAGCAGCTGATATGCTGAATATATAATTTCATATTGCATGCTGGTGGGTAGTAGTCCATTATAAAGTATATCTATACATGTTATTAAGTATGAAGATTTATAGTGTTGTTTATGGCTTAATGTGGATTGGCTTAGTATGTAATGGTTGGATAAAACTGCTTAATGGATTCTGGAAATGTTGAGTCTTAAGGTACATAGCTTTAAAAGCTTCATAAGTTTGGTTGTCTGTTTTCATGATTCATTTTATTTATAGCAGAAAATCTTAGTATTCTAGTTCAGGTTATCCTAGATAGATTATTCATCTATTACTGACATTGTCCCAGATTAAATGTCTTAGTGTATTTGTGATAAAAAATCACATGGTGGGATAGTTTGTTGGATACTGAAATGTTATAGATTAATAGCATCATTGGTCCTTAGAAAATCCAGATATCTAACACTTTGGGTCACTGTGAAAGATTGCAATTTTATTCTTTAATTTCTTTTTACTACCATTAGTTATTTGTGCATGTCTAGCAATCTATTTAATGTAAGTTTCAAAATGCACTATAATGGTGTTATGGTGGGGAAAAGGTGCAGTGATGGGTATGTATCAATTCTATAGACTATAATTCTTTTAGATGCTGTGGTTGTATCCTCATTAGTGGGGATGTCAATGTTAAAGTAGACCATGTATAGGGGAAAAATGACAGGTGCTTTCGCTGCATCTGCAAGGTTAATGAGTGCACTGTCTACATTGATTATTGAGTTTATACTCAATTTAAGTCCCTAAAAGAACACTAGTAAGGGAGAGAGAGATTTCTGATGGACTAGATTAGTATACATTAGTTGTTATATCAGGTAACTAAGAGGGTTGAAGCGGACATTTAAGATAAATGGGCTATTAGAGCCTATTAATAATTTATTAACATTAGGTGATTACTACTCTTTGTTGAGAGCCATAACCCATATTTGAGTAGCAGTTGATTAAGGGTATGTGAATGAATGTTAACAAGAAGTGCAGTGATTTTTAGCTTCACTATGATTTAATTCAAACAGTTAATAAAGCGTATTAGAGATAATCATAAATCATTATTTATAAAACAGAAATAGTATAGGTTTAGAGTTTGACTTTAATATAATAAAATTGATGTGAGCTTTTGGATAATATAGTTTAATGATTTTTATAAAATAAATAGTATATGTTGAATTACCCTATAATCCACTTTATATTTTTTTATAGATGGTAATAAGTATCAAATTTAAATATATATCAAAACGTGTTTAAGAAACAACATTGTAAATGCCTAAAAAATAATGGTTAGTCTAAATAAGAGATAACAACAAAATATATTCCAGGTAGATAATATTTATTTATAAAAAGGTCTTAATTAAATTTTAGGAATTTATAAGAAAATTCATGACTATTTATATATTAATTAATATCTTTACTTATAAAAAATAGCTATCATCTGAAGACTAATTGGTAACTTAAGCATATATGCTATTAAGTTAATCCTAATATCTTATAATTAAAGCAGATGTTATATAATACTCTTATTAACATGGTTTATAGAATATAGTATCACAATATAAAGCCACAAGTAAATAAGTAACACAAGGAATTTAATAACATAAATTAACTTATAGTTAAAGTTGGGAGCTGGTAGTGACTCAATCAAGCACCAATTGGTAAATTCTTTGGTATTTGTTAACTCTTTCTGGATAATAGCTCGCTTCAGATCCCTTGTTCAACTGCACATGTCCTTGTATGTGCGTTGTCTGACTTATTGATAATAGATAATAATGGGCAGTAGCGGTATGAGGACTAATACTATAGTTGAGCTTATTTCAGCCAAGATAGCTATTAGGTTCAACGCCAACCTGGTACTTGTCCTAATCTTGAATGCTATTCTGGAAATGTAGGGACTTCTTCTCTAGTTTAACTACTAGAACTTAACCTAGGCTAAGTTTCAAAGGTTCTTTTTCCTTTTTGTCATGCAGAGTCTGCAGAGATCAGCAATAATATAGACAAAGATCTTCTTATACTTCCAACTATAATCACAAGAACAAACATCTAAATTATAAAACTTTATTGATAATTGTTTACTTCAATAATATCTTCTTTATTATAACAGTCAAGAGGAATTTATAAGGAATTCAGTGCACAACTCTTTGGTTGGTGCACTAATTGGAAACAGAAGCTGTCACCAATAAAATACCCTTTAGGGTCATGTAAAACAATGGTCTTCCTCATCAAATTAATCAGGTTAATTCCCCTACTCAACTGAGACCTCTTCAGAATTTAAACAAAGAATGTGTCCCTGTAAGGGACTGGTGTACCGCTGTCATGGTTGGTGATAGCTAACCATTAGCTAGTTTAACCAAAGGTTTGTATCCAGTATTACTAGGACACTAGATACGTCCAGATATAAGAAATTGTGGGTATAATGGTATGGAAGTTGCCCACAGATATGCTTTTAGGAGAGAAAAGATTTAAGGAAAGTTTCTGGAAGTTTGAGGTGGTAGATCGGTATTGTTAACACTTTAGTAAATTACTTTAATAGTGTTTGCATAATTTAGAATATTTTTATATACTGTAAAAGCTTAACAATATGAATGCTTTAGTTATATATTTCTTCTTCTTGCTGAACTTGCTAGAGCTATTTTTTTGACATGATTCTTTTTCTTCTGAGCTTCTGGAATTACTGATTTTACATGATGGTTTAAGTCAGTTGGAATCGACTCAAAATCAATGCAATTATTGTTTGGTAAGCAATCAACCGACTTTATTTCACCACATATTTCTTATTTCTAGCCAATCTCACTTCATTGCATAGTTTATCAATATGGAAGATTAATTATGAGGTTTCTAGTAGTTTCCTCATTTCAGGATTCACCCTGACATCATCCCCCACCAGGGCTGAAGCTACAACTGAGGCCTTCTTCTGCCATTTTCTCAACAAATTTCCCGCGTTCTTCAGGTTTTCTACTGACTCCCAAGTACTTTCCTCAACTGGGTACCCAGCCCACTTGACCAGGTATTGTAACTTCCCATAGTATGTGTGTCTTCCAGTAATAGCTTCTACTTCATATTTAAAACAAGGGCCTTTGGTAAGAGGGGGTTCTGGGTCTCTAACCTTATGATGGGGTAGGGATTGACCATCTTTTTGAACAGTAGGAACCTGTGGAGCAAATCATGGATCTTCTATCCTTCAGGTACCCAACACGGTAAGCCACCTTCCCTAAAACTTCTTCACCTTATAAGGTCCCACACGTTGGTGGGCAATCTGGTGACATGGTACATCTAGGGGTACATTCCGCGCATCCAAATGGATCTCACTACCAACTTCCAATTGTTTCCCAGGTTTTCTCTTATTGTCTGAAAAGTCCTTGTATGTTTTTACAGCTCTCTTCAAGTTTGTCAAGCATAACGCATGTTTCTGATGGATATTACTTAAGAAATCTCTTCAAATAAAGTTATCTGCTTCTGTGGCAGTAGTTCCCAGTGAAATTCATGTCCATGATTGGCTTTAAAAGGCGACATCCCAGTAGAGGTGTGATCAAGGTTATTGTAGCAAAACTGTGCCATTTGCAATAGATCTGTAGGAATCCAGCTTATTTTTGCTCTCTGGTGCTTACATCGCTAGATACCACAAAGGGTTTAATGAAAATTTAAAATAAACACTACTAAAAACTTGGGCTTATGATGTTTATTATTAGTATGGAAAAAAAGAAAACGATTCTACTTGATATCAGATCATTCTGTATTTAAATTATATCAAGGGTAATCTGAATGAGCTTTTCATTCCTGTAATGATAGCATCAATTACTAATATTTGATAATCACATATGTGAAATGAGCGAATTCAACAAAACCCAACTAAACTGGGTGAAAGTTATATTGACCAATGGCCAAAACGGTGAACCCAAGGGCAAAAAACGCCCTGGAGGGGGACCGGGAGCCAACGCCGTCAAAAAACTTCAAACCTAAACACCACCCAGGTTTGTGGAATTTACCACAAAACAGAACCAATATATGGAAATACAGTACACACAGCCCCTATCAAAAGTGGAACATGGGCTCCGACTTTTCCTAGGGGTAGAATCCCCAACCCTGTGGGAAAAGGTAGGCGAGGCACATGTCTCCCTCTTTCCCCACGCGGTATACATTAACGCCCACACCATCCATCACAGCTAGATTGATATGGGGTTTAAAACTGAAGAAGATGCAGATGCCGCAGCAAAAGTCTGTGTTGAAATAGCCCTCCCTGAGGGCAAACAAATTGTGCACACCTCGCACACCAGATGGAACAAAGCAAACACTTTGTTCATCTCATTTGACTCACTTCCCACCAACCACCCTGTAAGCTAATCAAGGAAGAACTCTGATTTGGCCTTCAGAGATATGGAAAAATAAAACAACTAGAATTACAGAGTTTTCACCTGATGCTGAACCTGTGCACAAGAAAGGTAATCGCTGTAATTGACCTGGTCCCTGATGTGGCTGTGAACTTTACCAAAATCCCATGCACCGCAGTGTTTCACCTCCCAGATGGGGGAGTGTCAAAATCTTTCCGCGTCACACTGGAACGCGCACCACCCATATGCAGCCATTGCACCGCATTGGGGCACAAGGAACATGAATGCCCTGTGAAGGAGGGCATCATGGTCCTGGACTTTTATGACAATGCTATGGATGAAGATGAGGAGACCTTCAGAAGAATGGTTGATGCCAACCACGCTTTCCTCTGGGGAGAGGACAGACACTACATCCTCATAGACCTAATCTCACTCAAATTACACAAACAGGTGCAGAAGGCCCGCAAGCGGGCAGCAGCCAAGGCCACATCTCTCGCAGCATCCTCCATTAACCTGAACCAAATCCAGATGGACAAAGAGGAAATTGGCTGAACCAGCCAATCAGAACAGAATGCCCAAGCTGGAGCAACCATGGAGGATGTGAACTGAGCCAAAAAGTCAGATTGGACAACCCATGCAGAAAATTTCTCAACAAGCTGATAGAATATCCACATAATCTCAATCAAATAATCTTACTGGGACAATTTGACTCCACTATGGATGAGCCAACAGGGCCCAGAGCTTCAAAATCAAGCCCTGAAACATCAGAAACCAATCAGCACACCAATTTGAATCTAACAAAATCACACGCAGAAAGGCTTAATACAATCCCCAAATCTAACTAAGCCTGCACAAAATCATCACAAGGTAAGGAGCTGGAAAACGCCTCAGAGTGGACTGGCCCAATCATACGGAGCAAGTCCAAGGCAATGAGCAGGGGACTAGGGCTGGAAGGTCCACCCAACCGCTCCTGAGGCGCCGTGGGCACCTCAGTGTCAATAAGGACACTAAACATCACAGGAGCCAGGGCTCAAGCATCCCAAGCCAAAAAGCTGGACTTCCTGCGCAAACCCCCTGTAGACATCTTGGCCATCCAAGAGACCCACTGTCTACAGGGGGAAGAGGGATCCTGGGCGGCCAGGGTATCACCTTCCCAGTCAATATGGATATCCCACTGTGGGGTGGTCATCCATAATAATAACAAAAATTAAAAATTGTCAAGTCCTCCTCACATTTAGATGGCCACATCCTAACCGCAAGGATCAGAAATCAAGAGGCCACAATATTGATAGCCTGTATCTATGCACCGTTCACTGCATCCAAGAGGAAATAATTCCTCAAATCCGTCCCAACGCTCAACCTCCCACCAGATACCATCCTGCTGGGAGACTTTAACTGTTGGGACAACCCCACTACAGACTGTTGGCCCAACCCCAGGGGATACCCACTGGGACACATCAAGTTCTGTATGATGAAGGCATCCCTTAACTGTAAGACACCCTCCCCCCGGGTCTCCACTCCTTCCCCACATGACCCACCCCAGCATACGTGAGGGAACGCTCATCTCAATGAGCCACATTGACCACATCCTCACACTAAAATCCTGCCACTCATTTATTACTAACTTTTATACTAAAAAATCAATTTTTCTGACCACTGTCTAGTTAAGATGCAGCTCAACTCAACCAGGACTTAAAAGAGGACGTCGCCCTGGAGGAAGCTATACCCAGAGAATATAAAACTTCCCAAGATTTCCAACTGGGTTGAGCACAAAGCTTCGAACCCAAAATTCACAACCCCATTTGCATTGGATCCCATCAAATCTTGGGAAAAATTCAAAACTGAACTAATAAACAAAACTCACCATCTCACATCATGCAAGTACATCTCGGATACCGCCATAATCAGATGCACCATGGCGGAACTTGACCACCTAGAACTAAATACTCCAAAATTTGGATACAGATTAAACTGGGGGCATAAATGGGCGGAAATTTTCGCCCTCCAAAACGCCCTCTTCCACAAACACCAACACAGAATCAAAGTATCATGGAAAGGTAAGCACATAAAAGAAGGCAAAACCTGTTCAGCGTTCTTTTCTGCCAATACCACTCCTGAGGCAATATGCCTCAGTGCGCACAGGTCCACAAACCAGACAGAACCGTGGTAACTGACCTAACGGAGGTCAAGGCGGAAATTCACCGCTATTACATCAAACTTTACTGCAACACCCCACCCAAGCCTCCAAAAAATAAAAAATTACAATCCGCTGGAATACAGAGTTCACCACTGGACTGTAGTCTCCTAAACCTGATAATGCAGGAGGAGCTCTGGAATACAGTCCGCGATGCACTGCATAGGATATGCCTAGGCCCTGATGGGATACCATACGAATTTTATAAAATATACTTTAAACAGATCGTCCCCCTCCTCCTAGAGTCTATAAACCAGAGCTTTCTGGAGACCCGTCTCCTGCCAGGAGTCCAGGACTACTATGTCATTACCCAAATTTAAAACGGGCGACAGACTGGACCTGGCCAACTGGCACCTGATAGTACTCTCAAACACTGACACAAAACTACTTACAAATATTCTAGCTACTAGACTGGGCGCACTAGCTTCTAAAGCCCTATCACCTAACCAATTTGGCTTTACACTTGGGCGCTCCATCTGGTCTAACATACAATCCATCACAAATGTATTCCAATCCAAAGCTACGGGAGCCCTGGTATTCCTTGACCAGAAGAAGGCATATGACCGCGTTAGTTGGCCATATTAAAAAGAGTGCCTACACGCCATCAACCTCCAACCAAGGTTCATCAACTGGGCGATGCTTCTCACAGAATCCGCCTCTATGGCTGTATGTGGCCTGAACTTCCTGACTGACAGGATCACCCCGCGCAGAGGGCTCAAGAAAGGGGACCCCCTCAGACCATTACTCTACAACTTCAGCTTTGGTCCACTCCTCAGCATTGCCAACTCACGCCTCAGAGGCATAACTGCACAAGCCCAGCCCCCAGTCAAGGTACTAGCCTTTGCAGACAACTGTGTGACAGGTATATCTGACAGCAGCAATGCCCGACAGTTGGAAAGCACCCTAGAGGAATACTCCATGGTGAGTAATGCATCACTTAATAAATGGAAAACCAAAATAATCCTCCTTGGCAAATACATCGCCAACTGGACCACATCCCCCACTACACACAACCTGAGATGCAAAAACTCACTCGTCCTACCCTTTGCATTACCCCCCACCACCACCCTGTCCGCCACCTTGGGATTTGGCTGGAAACAGGGTGGTATGCAAATGAGATTATTGAAAATAACCTGCTGCAAAGAATATCTAACAGAATCGTCTCACTCAGGGGTAGATCCCCTGGGCTAACAGGGCGAGTAGCAGTTGCCAACTCGCTCATCCTCCTGATGCTGTGGTTCCCCGCACATTCGATCCCCTTTTTGCCCACCTTTATAATATCAATCCATGCGCTCATCCAGGGCTGGTTGTGGCCTGGATCCCGCCCACCCATCTGGGTGGAAACGCTATATGGTCCACGCTCCAGAAGAGGCATGGGCCTGATAGATTTTGAGAACCATGCTAACCGCATCCTGGGCACCTAGATAGAGGAAGTGCTAACCCATACCCCCTGCAACAGCACCTGTCCATGGCAGCGAGGGCCAACTTCGCGCAGGCACTCAAAATACCCAACCAACACCATCCTTCCAGCTTACTAACATACCTCACTAACCGCCCCAATGCAATGGGCCCACACAGAACCCCCTCTCACTTTAAACTCCTCCTCTAAACCATCCACCGCATGGGATGGACCATCGCTACCACAAACACTGTGCAGGGAAGGAGATGACCCAGATCCCACTTCATGATACAAAAGCCAGAAGACCACCCCCACCAAGGCATTCTTGCCATGACCCCCACCATCGCCAGAATCAACTACCTAGACGCTTTGGAAATCCCCTTTGACCTAGCCACACAAAAGGCAATATGGAGGATGAAGCACCATCCACTCCTCCAGCTGAGGGCAAGAGCCAACGCTTGGTGCTGCCTAAGAAGGACCTATAGAACGGCGGACTGCACCCACTCCATCCACACAACCTGCGCAGTATGTGGAGGAGAAGCTCCCTACACCACCGCTTATAAACCTGCCCCCGTCCAGAGTCATATGGCGAGAAGTCACGCGCCTGATCAAGATCCAAGGCGATCAGGATTTCTCTATCTCAAGGAGCCTCCTTGAGCTCCAGCTTGTGTCCTCAATTCCGTCTACCCTGCGCTCCCTATTGATACCCATTGCAATGTGGACAATCCTCACTATTGCCTTAGATGCGTTCAAGGGCACAGTACCTACCATCCATGGGGTTATCAATAGGTTCCACGTCCACTTACTGGAGAACTTCTAAGCCTGGCTCTATAGGTATACGGAGCCAAGGCAGCAGAGACTTATAAAGTCATGGTTTCCGCTATGGTTCCTTCACACGGACCCCTTCCTTCACACCTGCTCCATAGCAGGGACAACCCCCTCATAGTAGCGCATCCATCCCCCCATACCTGGCAGTTCCAGCTGGCAACAGGGGTAACCTGTGTACCCTGGGGTGCCCAATCCTCTCTAGTCATCAATATTCTTCACTCTCCTCCCGTTTTCACACATACATTAGTAATGCACAACCCCCAGTCATCTTGCCTCAGTTAAATAAACAAAATTAAATTATATCAAGGGTCAAGGGAAATACAAGTTTAGCCATGTGGAATAGCTTGGTAGCAGCCAAAATAGGTAATATGTTAAACCATCCTTTTTGGAGCTCAAGAAATTTGAGTACTTGGGTGAAATAATTGAATGGTCAGTATTGTTAGGCAGAACGCACCCATGTGGTAATGATTTGATGTACTTCAACTAATCACCATCTGCTAAAATAATTACACCTTGGGGGACCTCCGCCACGCCTTTAAAAGGGGGGTCCATACTTAGGTGTAAAATTTGAACTGGCCATGACAGGTGAGAACCATCCAATGGGTGCCCCAGAATATTCCATGAGATCAGAGTAATCCAACAATTAGATTTAGTTTTAATAGCCCGTTTAGTAGGTGGAAAAGTGTTGCCCCAATTTGCAGGGTTCCACTGAGAACTGACCAGGGTCCTTATGGCCGATATTATCATTACCTACATTTTACTAATATTATTATGAGATCAGACATATAATTGGCCATTCATATTTATTAAATTGGGGTTATTTTCCCCAAAACATTCTTTTAATGAAGTTGATGCGCAAATGTCTGACATAATTAATCCAATTATCATGATCCGCGTTTAAATAACATCTTAGCTACTGCTCTAGAACCTGATTAACCCTCTCAGTTTGACCATAAGTCTGAGGATGATATGCTGTAGACAAACATATTTTAATTCTGAGGTCTGAGAGAAGTTGCTTCCAAAAGTGTGATGTAAACTGAGGCCCTCAATCTGAGATAAACTCTCTGGTTGTACCGTGGTGTAGGAAAACATGCTTCATAAATAACTGGGTTGTCTCATTAGCAGTGATTTTTGCAGTTGTAGTGATAAAATAAGCCATTTTGGTAAACCGATCTACAACTATCAGAATTACATTGAAACCCGGGGAGAGGGGTGACTCCACAATGAAATCCATAGATACTGATTTCCAAGGTTTTTGTGCAACATCTAATGGCTCCAACTGGCCCTCAGGATGACTACTGAGAGCCTTAGTCCATCCTGTCAAAATACAGGCTTTTGATGATCGCTGGTGCAGTTTGCCTCTTAATTTTGATAATGTTGCAGGAGAGGTAATACTCTTAACTGCGGGAATAAAGGATTTTAGGGGGTCTCTATACCACTTATAATAAAATATCAAAATTTAATAAATACAAAATTAACTTGGTTTTATAAGTTTTTATACTTTTTTCTTTAACATACTGTCACATCTGCCTGTCTGTAATCAAATCTTACAAGCTCTAAATCAGACATTTATTGTTGATAAAAAATTCTGGAACTTTTCACAGACGTTGGTCTTGGATTACAATACAATAATGCATCGAAGAATTTAATTTTCATGTTCAAAATAAAAAGATTTATATGTATCAAGTGAAAAAACTATATATTTTTGATGGTAGTCAGTATATAGTTACAGCTGTTCAGTTTGATAATTGGTTGCTTTTAAAAGTTTCAAGGTAACTTTCAGTTTAGCTAAAGCTTTGAAATTGGCACATTCATATATCTCTGATAACAATACAATATTCCATTTAAATTTTATGAAAAGTGAGAATTTTGCAAATTAAACTATTTTTAAAATGTTTACCATTTTCTAGTTTATTATTAGTGATATCCAAGGGGACAAGAAGCAAACACTATCAATATCTTGGTGCTTAGTATTTAATTGCGTCAAGGCTTGAAGTTCAGATTAATTTATTAATGTCTGAATTATGAAATATGGGGATTTGACCCATCAGAGCTCTTGAGACTCACCTCGCTTGGATGTAATGGCCAATAGAGGGTGATGGCAGGTAGAATATATCAATGAGGTAAGGGCTTAATACATTTTACCCAATCATTGGGCGTTAAAATATTTGCGCCTTGTGGGACTCCCTCCAACCCTAAATCGAGCAGTCCTCATGGCGTAGGTTGAACTAAATTAGTTGTAAGGTGGGGAGGGACCTCCAAATGGAACCCTTAATCCTGTCGATGATTTGAAGTAACCCTACTAAAAAACCCATGCTATTTGCCTGAGAAGTATTAATAAAGTTATTTCCCTGATCTAAGGGGTCCCACTAAGAATTAGACAGGGTCTTTTTAGCTTATTTTATTGCTATTTCCATCCAAAACGCTCTTCTCACAATATTGGACTTGCAATTGTCTGTTATTACCCTTCAATAGTGTTACAGGGATAACGAGGCATAAGAACTGGCCATGGACCCAGTTGATGGTAACTCTAGAAGCAAGGGATTTGATGGAGTATTCTTCTCCTAGCTTATATGTGACTACAAACCTCCCCTCTCAGATAAAAATGAGCTTCTCACTCCTAGGAGTGATCCAATTGTGGTAATACAGTACCAAGTCTGATAATTAGAAGAATGGATGTGGGGCCTAGCTCTCACTAGCAGCTTGACCTTCTTTAGTGACAGTCTTTGTCAAGTTAGTCATAGATCAGACTGTAATTGGATGATGTGCTGGGTCAACTTTTACATGGCTTGTTCAGGGTCAATCCTATCAGAGAAGATACACAGTGAATTCAAAAAGTTCTGGGACTAACGTTTTAAGACACAACTTTACAAATAAATAAACTTTCTTTTATCATAATTTAACATACAACCTTTCCATCTACATACATATTTATATTGCTAAAACAACTATAAAAGGTATGCACATAGTTCCTATTTTGTATAACCATGTTTAAACCAGCTGTCACATTCTTCTGAATTGTCTCTACTATATCAAAAGGATGAACCTTCAGTGCCACCTTCAGATTAGAGAACAGAAAGAAGTCAGACAGAGCAAGATCTGGTGAATAGGGTGGATAATTATAATCTGAAGGTGGCACTGAAAGTTCATCCTTTTGATAAAGTAGAGACAATCCAGAATAATGTGACAGCTGGTTTAAACATGGTTATACAAAATAGGAACTATGTGCATACCTTTTAACAATTGTTTTAGCAATATAAATATGTATGTAGATGGAAAGGTTGTATGTTAAATTATGATAAAAGAAAGTTTATTTATTTGTAAAGTTGTGTCTTTAAACGTTAGTCCAAGAACTTTTTGAATGCACTGTATCTTTGGCTAATAAAGCTGGCACCCAAGGTTCTTGCCCATATAACATGCCAAAAGGGGACATTTTAAGGATATGATAGTAAATAATGCAATAGGCCATAGCGCGCTGGATAAGTAGAGATCCCAGTGGAGAGGGTCTGAACTGGCCATTTTATGGAGTATAGAAACCAGGGTTCCATTAACTATTTCTATGACACCATTTGTGGATGGGTTATAGGGGGCTGAGAAGAGTTGTTTTGTCTCCATGGAGGTGGCGAGGTGCTTTACCACTCAGGAAGTGAAGTTTTTCCATTGTCACAAAGGAGGACCTGGGGGCAACCATTCCACGTGAAGAGATATTGATGATTGAAGGTAGCCATGGCTTTTGAATTCTGAGCGGGGAGATCATAATGTCAACCCATTTGATTAAATGACCAATTCCAAACAAGATATAACGATTGCCCCAGTATTCTGAAAGAGAGGATCTACCACATCCAAACTTATGGTGTGGAAGGGTTGTTAGGGAACGCAGGTTGATACTGATAAAGGGTCTTGAAGCTGATTGTTTTTTTCAGGTCTGACAAACATCCAGGACCTTATCTATGGTATCCATGATGCCCTCCCAATAATATCGCTTTTTTACCCACTCATAGGTTTTGTGGACTCCGCTATGACCCATGATAGTGTGGGACTTTAGGATCACTGGTACTCGTTCTGATGGCCAGAGATAGGGCAACCAGTGCACCCCTACTTTCTTGTATAATTTTTCACTCTCTAACTTGGTGTTGCAGGTGTGCCAGCTAGCATCTTCTTTACTGTCCATATTCATCAGCCCACACATCAGAAGTATAAGATAATGTAACCTCTCAGCTTCACTATTATCTAAGTGAAAAACGGGCAGCCTTGTCAACCCATCTACATTCATGTGGCGAGTTCCCGCCTGGTGCTCAATTGTCATATTGTAATGCTGGAGTTTCAGAGCATAGAGAGCCAACCGTCCTGTGGGGTCCTTCATATTCTGCAACCACTTTAGGGAGGCAGTGTCAGTGATCACTTTGAAGGGAGTCCCATATAGGAATATGCATTAGTATTAGCAGCGAGCAGGATAGCCAGGCTCTTTCTCAGTGACGCTGTAGTTATGCTATGTTTTTAAAAATTTTTGTTGCTGAAATAGGACATGGGATGATTAATCCCATGCTTATCCAATTGAGACAAGGTGGCTTTAAACAGCATAGTCAGAGGCATCCATGAAAAACATAGAGGGCTTGCCATAGTCAGGGTTGCGGAGGATAAGTCATTATTGCAGAAACTTCTTCAAGGTCTCAAATGCACCTTTTTGTTTAACACTTCAATGATACAGAGTGTTCTTAGCCAAGAGATGTACTAGGGGCTCACTAAGCTAGTTGAATTTGAGGATTAATTGATGGTAGTACTTCATCATGCCCAAAAATCCTTTTATGTCTAGAAGGGTTTTGGGCTCAGGCATTTTAGATATCGCTTCAACCTTGTCTTGGAGGGGTTGAATCTCATCTTGAGAGATAGCATGCCTGAGGAAATGCAACTTCTTCTGGATTAAGGTACATTTGGAGCTCTTCTACTCGATGTTGGATGCTTGCAACCGTTGAAGCACTTCTTTTAGGTGCGTAAGGTGATCGTTGAAGGTCTTGAAGAAAACAGTGATGTCATCAAGATAAAAACACACAGCTCAGCTTGAGATCCTAAAGAATAAGATCCATTACATGCTGAAAAATGGCAGGCGAATTTCATAACACCTGGGGTATCTGAGTGGGTTGAGATATGCCCTCACTACAGATAAGGGCGCACTTCTCCTGATCCCGTGGAGAAAGGTTCATCTGCCAATACCCACTAGCCGAATCCATGGCAGAAAAGAACTTGGAGCCCAGAGAGTTGGGCCAGAGCGTCATCAATACAAGGGATAGGGTAGCTGTCCTTCTTGGTGAGGTTGTTCAGCTTACTATAGT
This sequence comes from Massospora cicadina, assembly GCA_022478985.1. Taxonomy (NCBI): domain Eukaryota; kingdom Fungi; phylum Entomophthoromycota; class Entomophthoromycetes; order Entomophthorales; family Entomophthoraceae; genus Massospora; species Massospora cicadina. The sequence goes on along the minus strand of JAKSZP010008132.1, from coordinate 95,580 downwards.
CCATAACTACCTAATGGCCTCCATTTTTCTTAATTTATAAGTAGAAGAGGGGGCAACCAAGGGTTTTAAAATGGCACCAGGAACCCAGAATCCGGCAGCTGTTTAAGATCAGTCCGCATCTGTAGCTCCTCAACTTTTGATTTGCAGTAAGGCTTTGATCATAAGGGACGAGCATCCCCAACATTAATAGTGTGAGTCCAACCCTTCATGTGCCCATAGTCAGTATCAGATGTAGAGAAGAGATCTCTATAGTTCTCAAGTAGACTGTGGACCTTGTCGGGCTCCGCTGGAGTTAGTTCCTCAGAGATATGAATGGTTGGCAAAGTACAGAAGATTATGTGGTGGGTAAGCCCATATCGGCCATAGACCCAACACAGTGGACTTGCTTGATGTCCTCAATGAGTCATCGGGACTTTTCCGATCACCTGGTACTTTTCTATGTCCAGACCTTTGGTGTAAGATTCCCTAACAGGAGATTGACGGGTTGCTAATAGGCTGGGTCCAATACACCTTGCAATATTCTGGGCTCTAAGGGACTAACACCCTCAAAAATGGTTAAATGCAATAAACAGTTGTATGAAATTTGGAGGGTAATCTTCGTGTTAACTATTCTTTGTTCACCCGCCTTGATTACTACTTCTTTGGGGGCATAGAAAGGGATACTCTCTAGGGCGTTCATTGATTTAAGCATCTTTTTTTGTATCTTGCCCCGCTATAGGGAAGTGTAATGGTAAGGCCAAAGAGGGATACTCAATGGTGCCAGCATAATCTTTTTTATTACGCTCTACATTGGTCAAAATTAAAAGAATTTCGTAGTTAAGCAGTGATAGATAGCCCTGCATCAAGTTAATAACTCAAACATGTCGCAATTTTAACCATATGGATTCCTTCTGATAGTATCAGGACTAGGGGTGTCAGTTATTCTGGTGTAATTTCTGACTAATCTCCTAGTTTGATACTATTTAGTAATATAATTTTAGATTGGATTAGTCTTGTTGGAATCTGTGTTTGCTACCAGATGCTATTCAAGGCAATTGTGGGAAGTTCCATCAGAAAGCTGATGAATTCGCTACAAATTGTCTCAACTAGAATCCGCTGTCAATCTGGAGCTCTTGAAATTCATGATGAGGATGCTCAAATATTTATTTATATTAATTACTTACAATCAAAAGGAAAATCATGCCAATGATGGATTGAACTAATATATTAATTCAATAACCAAGATGAGCAGATTGAGGAGAAAATGGTTAACAGGGAATGACTAACAAATTATTAGAGTTCCAGCATTCAGTGGGCGATGAGTTTTTCCAACGAATGGTTGATTATTTACATTCGCAGTAGCCTAGAGCAGTATAAATATTCTTCCTTCCATACAAATTTACATCTCTCTTGCACCCATCTTATTTTAATTTTTAGTAGTTAGTCAGCTAGTTTAGAATTAAGATGGGACTGAGATCCTCAAGAGGCTCAGGTGAACACACCTGGGGTGGCTGGCACTACCAGCTCCCATGCTCCTCTCTATGAGGAAATGGCAGGAACCTGGGCAGCTGGCAACCAATGGTGGATGCTGACTAGCTGCCAACCTTGTGGGGTGCAGCGCAGGAGTGCCATAGCTGACCAAGATGGGTGATGAACTCGCCAGGGCATGCCAAGATAGGTTGGTAAAAGGTCATGACGGTGGTGCAGCGCAGGAGTGCCTGTGCCTCCCAGGATGGGGGGCAGGACTCACTGGGTCATACTCTGAGGACCCTGGGGCTAAGTCAAAGTCGTTGGTGGTTGGTGGTTGGTAGTTGATTGGGTTGGACGCAAACCTGTAGGAGGTTGGTACGCCTATGAAGGAGAAACAGAAAAGGCCAATCAGTCTCCATAATGGCTGGCCTGGCACTGTAGCAGAGCCCAATGACGAATCTCACATTTAAATTTGAGCATAAACTGGGTACCAATGAGTAGGTCATAGATATTGTTGGCTGTCAAGGATTCTCCCTTAATTGGTGGAAGCCCCAACTAGGGGTTGCGACCTGCCTACAGGTGGATGCCAGATTGGGCTCCCCATTAACTCGGGGTAAGCCCTATCCAAAGTATCAGGTATCAGCCCCAATAATTTAGTAGTAATTTCAGCACCAGAAACTAATGCTGAGGATGCTGACCAATCAATTGGGCCGCGGGGAATACATTCCAACGTCGTCCAATCAATAAACCCTTCAGGTGCACTGGCAACTTATGTCGAGGATGTGCCTTTCCCATGTATTATCCGTTTCCCTCAGCTTCAGCAATCAATGCTTAATCCACCCATTTCTGATCCATCGAGGTTCTATAAGTACCTCAAGGATCATCTTAATAAATTCACCGTTTCTCTCAATCTCCTTTCTGTTTTAGTTTTACTTTGGGCCTTGATGGCCTCTTAACTCTCTGGGGCTTTGGGCCCTGTCAATAATGGGCTGAGTTGGGAGTTCCTCCCCTGAAGTACCAACAGTGGTGCTCACTACAGGGGCGCCCAGGCTCTCAGAGAGCTAAGAATGGAAAGAGGTGGGCAGTCCCTGGCCTCTGACCCAAGAGGGCAAGTCAGGTTACTGAGGTGTTATCCCCAATGCCAGCCTCAGTGCCGATGCTGGGACGTCCTCCTGATGCCAGCGTCCCCACGCCGATGCTGGCATCAGTGCTGATGCTGGGTGTCAACCCTGATGCTGGGACCTCCTCCCAATGCCAGCCCCTGGGCTGATGCTGTCCCCAGTGCTGATGCTGTGTTAGGAAAACAGCAAGTAAGAATTAAACTGCCCTGCTAGCCCAGATGCCAGAGAACCCGAATGACAAACCAGAATGCCACTGGCACTGCTGCTGATTTGATAGATATGGAACCGGAAAGAAATCTCACCAAGGACAGCCAATGAGCCAGAATCTCATACAGGCACATAATAAAATATTATATGAGTATGGCTGTTAACCCTGAGGGGTTCATGAGGGTCAGTGGAAAAGGCGGTTTAATTTTTGGCATGAAAATAAAATTTTAGGAAAGGATTTTTAATGGAAAGGTTAGGAAAGAAAATCAACCAACATTTTCCCCATTGCAATGCAACTGATTAAATAGTGGTTGATTTAGAGGGGAAACAAGCCAGGATCAAGTCCCACAAGTTTGACCTAAGCGGCGAATTGTTTGGGATTGGGGAACAGATAATCTAATTAGGAACCAACATTGAAGAATTTGGTGGCAGGCTGAGTCACTGTTGGTTCGACCTCAAATGTCCAAACTGAGGCTCACCTACATTTCTGACGGTTGGCAAAATGGCGTTTGGCCCAACGAGCAGCAGGAATCCCCCAAGGCCACCCCACATAGGGGCGGGCCCATTTGGTTGGGAACGGGTTTGGGATGCCCAACCTGCCCATGCTCAGTCACTGGGCCATTAATTTGGTCAGTGGCGTTGCATTGGGTGCAACACCCAATTTGCCAGCAGGTAACTTCGAACCCTCATCAATGGTGTCCAATGCTGTTGCCTGCCCATCAGGGATGATCCCCAACAATTTTGGGAGGGGATGATTTTTTTGATCGTCATATTAACTGAATAGAAACTGTTGGGCATTCCAGCCAAAATATTGGTCTTCATACCTTTTCAACCATTTGAAATCCAAACATTGGGCTGATTGCCGCTTGAATTAGCTCTGATTGATTTCATTTTGGTGATCTTGGTGCAGATTTTGCTGATTCCCCGTAACAGTTCTGCCAAGGTGAGTGTGGGTACTGGGGGTGGAATCCAAAGCGGAAGAGCTGTCACCCAGCGCTCATCTACTACGTGAGCGAGATCGCTCTGAGTAATGAGGGGTACCGCCATCCTCTTTGGTGCCTTCTTGCGCGGGAACAGAAAAATGGCCTAATAAACACCCAGAGGATGTTCCCTGGGACTTACATTACCCTTTCCTTTTTAAGGAAAGGGCCCCACCACCAGGAAACTGCATGAGAGCCACATTCTTGTGCGCCTTGGGTAACTTGATTGCCATTACCATTGTAATTTTTTGGGGAGGGCGGGGAGCATTGGAGTGGGATTCATGATATGCTTCGACCAATTCCATACAGTTTGCACAATTGTGGGCCTTGACCCAACTGCTCTCATAGGCTAGATAACCTTTCCAAGCCACAAGATATTGAACAGACCAGCGGGACTTGAGGGATGCCAGGATATTTCCCACCTCAGCCTCTTCCACATCATTGATGATGATCAGTTCAGGTTCTGCAGGAACTGTGCCCTTAAAGGGCAACAGCTGGGAAATGTAGAAAATTGGATGCTGTTTCCAGTGAGCCAGAAGCTTCAACCAGAACGCACCATTACCCAAGACCTCTTCCACCAAATAGGGGCCGGAATGCTTAGTTGCAAATCTGCAGGAAGGTACTTGAATACATAAACTGTGGGTATCGAGCATAACATAGGAGACCACTGTTATGTCGTGACCTGGGAGCCATTTTTGATCTACAAACCACTCGTAGTCATCAATATCTTTGGTGAGGTGTTCCTGAACCTAGGATTGAGTTGACCTAATATGTTCAGCGTGATCTGCGGCATCTTGGACCTCAGGCCACAAGCAAGGTCTGACCAAAAAGAAGGATTGTAACCCAACGTCGCTTCATAGGGCGAAAACCCCATAGATGCATGCGTTAAATTGTTATAAGCGAATTGGGCGAGGGGAAGTTCATTGGCCCAGATGTCCTGCGCAGCTGCAGCATAGAAACGCAGGTACTGTTCAAGGACTTAGTTGACTCGCCCAGTCTGTTCATCAGACTGGGAATGGTACGCTTTGGAATGGCAGGGGGATATTTTAAGGATTTTTAGGAGTTCACTTCAAAACTTCACCATGAACTGCGAACCACAGTCACTGATAATCTTCTGTGGGAGACCAAAAATCGAGAACATGTGATGTACAAAAAGGTGGGCGGTATCCTCTAATGTAATCGTGGAATTGCGAGGAATAAAGAGGGAAAATTTAGTGAAATGATCCACCACCACCATCACCGCTGTGAACCCACTAGAGCAGGGGAGTTTGATGATAAAGTCCATGGACACCAACGTCCATGGACCCTCCGCCTGCTGTAAGGGTGCAAAAGACCATTTCTACCAGAATGGTCCAACTTAGCCCGAGCACAAGTAACGCAGCTGGCGATCCAAGCTGGAACTTCCTTCTGTCAAACCCGCCCAATATTAGGTCCATTTGATCAAATTGATGCATTTCTTATTACCAGGATGACCAACTGTGGGGGGATCGTGATGTGCGTGGAATACCTCAGTTCCAGAAGAAGGGGGAACCCAAACGCATGACCAAAAATAAATAATAATATCTTCAATGAGTATAAGGAGTGTTTATGTCTCTGGTGAGATAACTGCTCGACCAACTCCACGCCCTCAAGGCAGGCCATTTGACTGGCTAAGACCTGAGCAACTAATGGAGCGTTGGGGGCCAGAGCGATGGAAGAAACGACAGGGGGGACAATTGACAGGATTTGGGTGGCAGGAGTCATGGTAATGAGATCCACTTCCTCTGGATCTGCGGGACAGTGGGTGGGGCTGCGGTTGAGAAAATTGGGAAGTACATTGAGCGCACCTTTTACAAACTCATATTGAAATTAAAACTGCACAAGTCCTGATAGGTTCATGCTTGCCAGTGTGCCAATTTTTGGGGTTTGTGAAAGTACAAGAGAACCTGGTGGTCCGTGCAGACCATTAACTCATATTGAGCACCCTGTAACAGATACCTCCAATGAGCCATTATCCATGCAACGGCTGCCAACTACTTGTTATAAATGGCCCAGGACTGCTCCGTAGAGGTGATTTTTAGGAAAAATAGGCGACTGGATGTTCCAAGCCATCGTGCTCCTGGAGCAAAACCACCCCCATGACTACCGCCGAGGCTTTGCATGCAATGATATACAGCTTGGTGGGATTGGCGTGTTTCAAAATGGAAGGGGACACAAACACCTCAGTAATCGATTTGAACGCCTGTTGGCATTTGGGCGTCCAGTGAAATGGTTAATTTTTCCCTGTAAGGGGTGGAGCGGGGCATCAAGCTGGGAAAGTGCTGGGGATAACTTTTTAAGAAAATGATGGTTCCCAAGAAACTCAGTAAGTGTTTCTGGGTAGTTGGGGTAGGCCATTCCTGGATAGCATCCAACTTATTTGGAGGAATTGCATAACCATCTTTAAGGACAAGGTTTCCGAGGAAGGTAACCTCCTCCTTATATAATTTGCACTTGGAATGCTTGACGAACAAGCATGCCTTATGCAAGGTGGCCACAACTGTTTTCAAGTCAGTAGTGTATTGTTTGGGAGTGGAGAGTGGACCAGAATGTCGTCAATATATGCAACCGCGCAGGTAAACCGGAGGTCACCCAGTACATTGTCAATCATGTGCTGAAACATAGTGGGAGCATTCTTCAGCCCAAAGGGCATTACGCGGAATTGGAAAATGCCTCACTTCGTCCAGATTGCTGTTAACCATTATTGCCCTTTCATTTCCTGAATCTGGTTGAATGCATTGACGAGATCCAGCTTGGAAAACACCTGAGATTTGGCGATTGCTTGGCTTATCGTCTGTCTAAAGGCAAGGGGTAGGGATTGGAAACTGTGATTTTATTTATGTGCTATAGTCCACACAGGGGCGGAGGGAACCATCAGCTTTTTTAGCGAAGACAATGGGAAACGTGACTGGCGAGGTCTCCTTGAACAGCCACCCTTTTTAAAAAATATCATCCAACCAGGTGTTGAGCGCAGCCTCCTCCTATGCTGTGTGGGGATACAACGGGCAGTTGATATTCACCAACTCCACCATCGTACGAAATCCACAGTCAAATCTATTGTGGGGAGGAAGATGATCCACCTTTTCAGTATTGAAAATGCTTTGATAGCAAATTTAGCTTTCTGGAAAATTGGATGGTATGCCTGTAGGAGAGACGAGGGACGTGATAGAACTGCGACCTTGAGCTTTCTTAAGAGTGTTAATCAGGGGAAATTCAACCTCCAGTTGATCAATAATGAATGACATCATGTTAGACTCCAGGTGGACCTTGACATGTTGCCAACGCCACCATCCCACTCCTAAGATCACTGGAAACACCAAGTTCAGCATAGCAGAAAAGCGGCCGCAGAAGCTGAACTGGTGTATTGAAAATGTGACTGGTCAGCGAACCAGGTATAGGGTTTGGGAGGCTGACGACGCAACCATCACCAAAGGACCTGCATCCAGGGCAAGTTCCAATTGCTGGGCCAGTTCTAAACTCATAAAATTACCTACGGCTCCAGTGTCCACCAGGGCCTCAAAGGAGATGTGACGGGACCCAACGCTAATCTTCATGGGCAAAAAAGAAAGCGGAGTTTTATTTATTGGTAGTTGTGGATGGATCCAGTGATACCGAAGAAATGGTAGTGGGATCAGGGGAAAGCGCTGGGCTATTGTGGGGGTAAACTCGTTTGCAAGTCGGGATGTCAGATCCTACTGACATGGGCAGAATAGCTGCAACAACTATGGGGCATGGGTTTGAAGTTTTGAGTGGAACTGGTCTATTGTGGACAGAAAAATCTTCTTCACAACCTGGTTCAGTTGAAAAGGAGGGGCCATTGGTGCGCCAATATCTCTTGAAAGGCAGAAATGGTTGAAAATAATGGTTGGTCAATTATGTCAGGCAAACAGAAAGTAAGAATTAGACTGGACTGCTAGCCCAGATGCCAGAACACCCGAATGACAAACCAGAATGCCACTGGCACTGCTGATGATATGACAGATATGGAACTGGAAAGAAATCTAACCAAGGACATCCAATGAGCCAGAATCTCATACAGGCACATAATAAAATACCAGATGAGTATGGCCATTAACCCTGAGGGGTGCGTGAGGGTCAGTGGGAAAGGCGGTTTAAATTTCAGCATGAATATAAAATTTTAGGAAAGGATTTTTAATGGAAATGTTAATAAAAAAATTGACCAACAATTTTCTCAGTACAATGTGACTGATTAAATAGCGGTCAATTTAGAGGGGAAACAAGCCAGGATTGGGTCCCGCAATTTTGACCTAACTGGCGAATTGTTCAGGAATGGGGAACAGATAATTTAACTGGGAACTGACATTGAAGAATTCAGCGGCAGGCTGAGTTGCTGTTAGTTTGACCTTGAATGTCAAAACTGAGGCTCAACTACATTTCTGATGGTTGGAGTGATGGCATTTGGCCCAACGAGCAGCAGGAATCCCCCAAGGCCACCCCACATAGAGGCGGGCCCATTTGGTTGGGAACAGGTTCAGGATGCACAACCCACCCATGCTAAGTCGCTGGGCCATTAATTTGGTCAGTGGCGTTGCATTGTATGCAATGCCCAATTTGCCAGCAGGTAGCTTTGAACCCTTATTGATGGTGTCCAATGCTGTTACCTGCCCATCAGGGATGATCCTCAACGATTTTGGGAGGGGGATTATTTTTTCAATTGTCATATTAACCAAATCAAAACTGTCAGGAATTACGGCCAATAGATTGGTCTTAATACCTTTTTGACCATTTGAAATCTGAACATCAGGCTAATTGCCACTTAAATTAGTTCTGATCAATTTCATTTTGGTGATCTTGGTGCAGATTTTGCTGATTCCCCGTAACAGTTCTGTCAAGGTGAGTGTGGTACTGGGGTGGAATCCAAAGCGGAAGAGCTGTTACCCAGCGCTCATCTACTACGTGAGCGAGATCGCTCTGAGTAATGAGGGGTACCGCCATCCTCTTTGGTGCCTTCTTGCTTGGGAACAGGAAAATGGCCCAATCAATGCCCAGAGGACATTTCCAGGACTTACATGCTGGCTTTTATGCTGATGCCAGGGTCACTCCCTGATGACGCTCACCAGATCCCTCCATTGTGTCCATGCCAGCTACCTTGGCCGTTCCACCCTGCTGCTCAGATCTGGTGCCCCCGCCTCAGCTCTGACCCCTAGTCGAGGCTTGGAGGGGGCTCTGTTGGAGTTTCTCCCTTAATTGGAGGAAGCCCTGACTAGGGATCGTGACCCACCTATGGGCAGATGCCAGATTGGGCTTTCCATTAACTTGGGGTAAGCCTAATCTGAAGTATCAGGGATTGGCTCTGATAATTTAATAGTAATTTTGGCAATAGCAACTAATACTGAAGATGCTGACCAATCAATCTGCTGTGAGGAATACATTCTGACATTGACCAATCAATAAACCCTTCAGGCACACCAGCGACTTATTCCGAGGATGCGCCCATTCCCCATGTATTATTTGTTTCCCTCAGCTTTATCAATTGATGCTAAATCCACCCGTTCCCAATACATTAAGGTTCTATAAATACTTTGAGGATCATTTTAATAAATTTCACCGTTTCTTTCAATCTCTTTTCCTTTTAGTCTTACTTTGGGCCTCGATGGCCTCTTAACTCACTGGGGGCTTTGGGGCCCTGTCAATAATGGCCAGGTTGGAGTTCCTCCCCCAAAGTCCTGACATTGGCCAAGGCAACCGCTGAGGCTGACAAGATGAGATTCCCAAAATGAATGGGCAGAGAAGAGTAGGCTCTGACAGTACTAGTGTAGTTGAGGTCAGGGGCCAACTTAATATTTTAAATGAGTTTTGTTGACACAATGTTCACTGTGGACCCAGTGTTGAGGATAGCCTTAACCCACACTCCATTAATGATGACCTCCACTTTTGTTAGAGTTCCACCCAAGTTGGGGAAATGAGCAAATATTTCTTTAGACAGAGAGTAGAGGCAAGTAATTTGGCAGTTTTAGGGTATTTTTATTGGATAGTTTTCAGGGTATGAACACTCTGAGTGGATCAAATCAGTGCGTCAATGAGCTGGTCAGCATCACTGGCAGTGTCAATATTTTCAAAACCCCTCAACGTTTGAAGGAGATAAGTTTGATGGGGGATCCAAATCATATACACTCTTTCTGGGTTAATTAGTCAGGTACCTCCACTTCACCTGGGGCTTTAAAACATAATGGCCAGTATCTTCACAACCCCCTTCAGTCTTGTCATCAGAGGGGTTATCAATGCACATTAGGGATTCCATCGGTTGTGAGGTAAGTTCAGGGCTTCCTTGGTTGCAGGAGAGACCCTGGGGGCACTCACATACATTATTATATTTTTGGGGAGGCATTGTAATTATCACGGCTCAATTGTAACCTTCAAAGTAGGGATTTTAAAAGCCCCATGGCTACTGGTTTTGGATGAGAGATCACCTGAGGAGCGGTTGAGGGAAATAGATGTGGCTTTATAGATGGCCCATACAATGGAACCATTTGGAAAGCCACCCTGGAGAAAGGAAGGAGCAAGGAAAAGGGACTACTGCCTTCACCAACTTGCTGTTTTGAGCGGAAGATGAAGAGGAGCACTGCCCCATAACGGCCATTATACTCTGGCTATCTTTATGATATAAGGAAGCTTTTTATGATAGCTACTCCACAGGAACAGGTTTCCATGGGGTACAGCAATAGGAAGAGGCTAGAGTGGTAGTAATAAATGCTTGCCTCAGAGCTCCTTGCGTAGGGTCAAGTTCATAGATGTCAGCCACCAATAAAAAATCCTCTTTGAGATCCTGTACATTTTTTGAAGTAGCGCTTGACTAAAGAGATATGCAGCGCCAATGAGGATGATGTGTTAAAAACAGCCAAAATAACATCAATTGCGTCATCTAGAGGTATCATGTTTGCTAGAAACAAAGGTTGATCCTCACTATAAAACCACTCAACAAAAGAGGGGATTGATTCTTCCTCTTGAAGACTAAGGCACATAAAGGCCTGTTCACGCCTTTGTAAACTCTGTGTGGAGCCAAATTCGCCAATAAGGCTTGCTTGATCTCCGCCCAAGTGCTGAGGGTGGCCATGGTGGGAACCATTATCTCCTGAGCCACCAGACTCAAGCAGAGGAGGATGTAACCGAATTTCTACTGGTCAGTTGCTCCATCCATAACGGGTTCATACACAAACCGGAAAGAGCAAATATTACCCTTATTTTAGTTAAAATTATCTCGGAGAGGGGGTTTATGGATGGACGGGGAGGCCCCATAAGAGCCTTAGGAAGGGTGCTTATTAGAATTTTGCTAGAAATTATGATAAGCAGGCACTACAAAGGCTACGAAATTATTAGTTCCGTGGCTCTAGAAAAGATAGACACAAGTGCAATGAAGTTATTAGTTCCATTGCTATAATTGATTCCAATTGTAAATGAAAATTTCTGTACAATATCCAAAATTTAGCTACACAAGATAAAATTCGTGGTACTTTATTAGTAATAAATGAGGGATATTTATAGTGGTAAATTTGGCGGTTCATGTGATGATTTTGTGCTTCACCTGAGGTAAGATCTTTCCTATTAGATGACCGATATTTTTGATTATTATTACTATACTAGTAATGGTCAGATCTGATAAGGTCCTTATTAGATGAGATCGACCTTCTTGTGTGATGCTTTACCACATCAGATTGCTTAGCCTCCTCCTTCAGAGAAGGTTGATAAATCCAAAGGGTTAATTGTCATTCTATTCAAGAATCAGATATCTCTGATGGGGATTTTACAATCTCAATAGGCTGAGATACCAAATCATAATCTTGAGTATTTTTAATCATTGCAGCTGAATCCCCAACAATGCTCCCTCAAGATCTTGCCTAGGGGGCACATACTTATGCAGAAATTTACTATCTACTCTATTGATAACACTACCAGTATCAACAGAGGCAATGGAGTATTCAAAACCCCGATGATAAATAATATGGTAAGGACCAGACCATAAGGTGTCAAGTTTGTTAATCCTTCCTCCCAGTTTATGATGATAGAAGAGTATTAAATCCCCAACTTGGTATTCTGGTAGCGTAGGTCTACTAGAGTTGGTTCTAGTTCTTTCTTTTAAGGTGGTAGCAGCAAGGGAACTCAAAGCCAAAGCTTGTAATCAAATGTTTTCATCAGCTAGTCTCCTCATAGCTAAATCAGTAGTTTGCGGGGTAGCATCATCAAGTATAGGCTTTACAGTTGAGAGTAGAATAGAATCTTGACCATAAAGAGCCTTAAAAGGAGATATTCCAATTATGTGATGGTAACTAACCCTATAGCCTAACATCGTACTAGGTAAATAGAGATTCCAAATACTAGAATCATTGGAGGCCATATTTCAAAGAATTGATACAAGGTTACATTTGCTCGTTTGACCTCACCATTAATAAAAGAATTGTAAGGGGAAGTAAATGACTGATAGGTACCCATTAACTTAGTAATCTCAGAACCACCTGAGAAATGAAGTTGGTCCCATTATCCAATAATAGAACTTTTGAGCTACCATGCCTGGTGAAAACTTGCTTAAAAAGGAAGGACGCAGTAGCCTTATTGGTGACCGTGGAACCAGAGATAGCTTCAATCTATTTGGTAAAATGGTCGATAGATAATATAATACATTGATGTTTATAAGTGATAGTAGGGAGAGGGCCCACCACATCAATACTCATAGTAGAAAAAGGTCCTTAAGGTCCCACAATTTTGTGTTGATACATCAGATTTACACCACGATGTTGTTGTCAAGTGAGACAAGTCTTCAACACATCGTGTACAGATTCCAGCATTTTATCTCAATAAAAATGAGTTTTCAACCACTGTAGGGTCTTAGCAACAGCTCCATGCCATATGGTTTGGTGGGCCTCCATAATAGTATCAGTACTCACAGAGAGCCAAATAAATGACAACCATATAAATCCCAACTTCTTGTATAAGGAACCTTCTTTAACCTGAGTATCCTCAGTTAAAGATTATAATTTTGCTATAACATCCTTAGATTCACGATACCAGAGCTCAGGTCTACCATTCAGGTCATAGTTACAATCTTCCTCAGCAGTAATAAAGTTAGTATAGGTAAGTGAGAAAGTCCATAAGCATTTTGGTGTATAGCTCCAGTGTGGTGTTGAATTATAAGGGCATAATTTTGGAGCTTTAACGCCCATCTAGATAAGCGTCCATCAGGAATCCTTCATTTGTCGTAACCATTTCAATGAGTTTTCTGTGATGATAATGAAATGTTTGCCATAGAGGTAAGGGCGAAAATTCTTGATGGCAGATAAGACTGCAAGGCTTTCTCTCTCAATAACACTATAATTGCTTTCTGCCTTAGAAAGGGTTTTACTATAGTATGCGATGTGTGATCAACCTAGTTGGTATCATGATGAGCCAAAATGGCCCCAATAGCAATTTCACTGACATCGCTAAATAAGATAAAAGGTTTGGAAGAATCAGGATGGGCTAAAATTGGTGCACTAACTAAGGCTTGGCACAAGAGATTGAAAGCTTGCTGCTGCAATTATTCCCATATGAAAGGGACTTCCTTGCGCAATAAGTAAACTAAAGGCTCTGCAATCTCAGCAAAATGGGGGATGAATTTTCAGTAATAACCAACCATCCCTAGAAACACTTGAATATCGTGCAAGCTTTTAGGACCAGGCATGTCCAAAATAGCTTGTATCTTATTAGATAAGGGTAAAATCCCATTGCAATTAGCTTTATGGCCTAATAATTCCATCTCAGTCTTAATAAAAGCACATTTAGATGGTTTTAGATTAATCAAAGTGCGACGCAACTGACCAAACACTTCCTTTAAATGAGCCAGATGCTCGTTAAAAGTGCGAGAGAATACAGTAACATCGTCTAAAAAACCAAAATGCAAGCTAGTTTCAAATCCCCAAACAAACCATCCATGGCTCGTTGAAAAGTAGCAGGGGCATTATAAAAGCCCATGTGGCATACGAGTGGGCTCAAATAACCCCTCACTGGAGATTAATGCGCTTTTTTGACGGTCTTCCAGAGCCAGGTCAATTTGCCAATAGCCACTTGCAAGGTCCATAGCCGAGAAGAATTGTGACACAGACAATAGTCTCAATGAATCATCAATGCAAGGTAGAGGACAAGAATCCTTTTAGGTAACAGCATTGAGATGACAATAGTCCATAACCACTCCATGACCCCCATCCTTTTTCTAGATGAGTAGTAGAGAAGAAGCCCATGGACTCTTAAAGGCGTTAGTAGCCCTGCATAGAGGAGTTGTTTCAATTCCACTGAGACCAACACCTCCTTGACTTTAGATTTGCGATAGGGCCGCTCAAATAGAGGGAGTAACCCCAGTATTAACCTGATGCTGCACATCTTTCATTAGCCCAAAATCTCCAGGACCTTTAGAAAATACATCCGCATACTCTTCAATCAGAGCCTGAGCTTCAAGCTGTTGTTCTGCAGTAAGTGAATCTCCAAATTCAACGTCAATTCTAGCGATGATAGGGGGATCTTCCAACCAAAAATCATGTAACTCCCCACATCTTGAGAAGAAAAATTTCACTCACAGGACTAGGCCGCATAAGCAATGGGGTTGCTTTGATTCAATTGCATAGGTCGAGAAGTGAGATTAGCTAGTAAGACTAAAACAGTCCCATCATAAATGGGATCAAGGATACCAGGGCAGGTTATAGCCTCCAAATGAGAGGAATTTCTGTTACTGGAAATCTCTAATACATGATCAGCGGGTACAAATATTTGTAATCCAATATCGAATATGACTTGAGCTTTTGAGGAAGGGTAATCAGGATTGTTAGAATATAAAGGAATCCCTTCAGAGGCACAAGCTGACTGAGGCAGAAGTATAGTCCTTGGTCCCACGATTCAGTATTCTAAACGAGAGATAGAAGTGTGATATTCCAATAAGTAAACGCGTCGTTTGATTTTGCCTTTGCTATTGGGAACATCTTTTTGAAATCAAAGGTACTTGGTACCCAATTAAAGGAATGTAATTGTCTTTAATACTAATTATCACATCAAAATCAATGAGAAATTTGGTTCCCAAGAGCAAGTCATAACAGTTGTTGTCCAACACTACTGCAGGGGCCAAAACAGCCAACTTTCCAAAGCACATTGGAGGGAAAGAATAAGCTTTTATAGATTTAGTGTATGAAGGGCCAGCAGTTCCATAGTCTTGAAAATGGTTTAAGTCCGGCGCCACTTTGATTTTTTCATAAGTCTGAACGAGATCACATTTATGGGAGACCCTGTATCAATGATAGCCAAAAATAACTTTGTGTACTGTAACTTCCACCCAGGTCACATCAGTGCTAAAGTG
The DNA here is from genome assembly GCA_022478985.1 of Massospora cicadina. Lineage (NCBI taxonomy): Eukaryota > Fungi > Entomophthoromycota > Entomophthoromycetes > Entomophthorales > Entomophthoraceae > Massospora > Massospora cicadina. The sequence goes on along the minus strand of JAKSZP010008132.1, from coordinate 80,473 downwards.
TGATTGAAAAATACCAAGGGACTAAACGGGCGAATTGAATTAGAAGAAGCAGAAACATAAGAAGAAATAGAATCTTTACTGGCTAATTATCAGTGATATCAAGTTTACCAGGAGCGGATAACACATAAAAGCTTTAGGAGTATTAAAAGATTTTGATTGAGGATCAGGAGGTAGGTCAGCACAGGGAGCCTCATGCCCTATGCTGACTCCTCTTTTTTGACTCTTCCGCTTGTTTTTCAACATTGAGATTACATATGACCCACGAGACCACAATAGTTGCATAGCTCCTTCTTCAGTTTAGGTTTGGGTCTAGGCGGAATCACATAGATATAAGAATGAGGGTTATTAGTGGAGTTCAGGTGCATAACACCATTAGGAATCTCCATCAACGTCTCTTTGATGTCGAGAATAGATCTGATATTTTTTTTAGGTGATTTTAAATGCAATAGTAACTGAGTGCGAGAAGCAAACTCACTCATCATAGCCAAAATGGCATCATCTATGGTAATACGATTGCAAGTGGAAAGAGTCTGGGCTCACGCTTCTCTTAGCAAATTCCTGGATTGACTCGCCTCTCTTGATTTGGATGCTCATAAAAGCTTGCTTTTGGTTAGATAGGATTTGATCACTCCCAAATTCCTTAATAAGGGCGGTTTTTACTTGAGCCCACATATTGCAAACCTTAAGGTGAGGAACCATGATTTCTTGAGTGAACCGGCTTAGACAAGAGGTAATATGCCGTAATTTTTGTTGATCTGTCGCCACGTCCATTGTTTGCTTATAGACAGATAGAAACAAATGGATGCTACCTTCACCCGGCTCAAACTTATTCTTAAAATGTAGGAGTGAAGGTAGTGAGTTCATTGCTTAAAACATATACACCCAATACCATGACAGGATCAGCTTCAGAGGGTTTGGACTCTGGGATAGATCTTAAGTGGGAATTTAGTCAACTTGTTGCCTTAAATGAGTGAGGTCCTCCTGTAAATTTTGAATTCATTGGGCAAGATAATCATTTGCAGGCGTTTGATTTATGCTATAAATTGTAGAGATCATTTCTTCCTGTTTCTTCTCAAGTACACCACATTTAACAGTTAAACGTTCAATGGAAGTGTTTGGCATTGCAAACTGGGTTACTTGCATAGTTTGGTTAGCATCGCATAGAAGGTGAGCATTATCCACGCCATCCAATAAATTGGTTAAAGAGTAATTTGGGTCAGTTGGAAGGCCTTTTGAGAAAAAACACCCTTGAGCTATAGCTCAGATTTGGGTTTCTAATACATCTACTATTGATACTAGTTGACTCAAAGATTCTGAATCATACATTGGAAGCGAGGAGCCAGGGGGACCAGGAGGTCCAGGGGGTCCTTGTGACCCATATTGACCTGCAGGCCCTGGTGGGCCTTGTTGACCCGCAGGGCCTTAAGGACCTCATTCATCGGGAGGTCCCAGGGTCACCAAAGGAGAACTAAGTGGTGCCAGAGGTCCAGGAAGACCAGCAGGGCCAGGTCCACCTTCTCTGATAGTATCCAGAATTTGGACAAGTTGTTGAATTAGCCCATCAAGCTCAACAAAGCGCTCCTCAGGTTTTGTTTGCAATTTTCCCAGTTGTCTCATAATTTCATCCTCAAGGGTAGTGATTCGGTGGTAAATAGGATTATCAACATCACTAACCTGTTGAGATACTTCTTGGCCGATGTACCCCACAACTCCATTATCAATTCTCACCAAAAAGTTATGTAGATTGTTGATTTCCCTTCTATTATTGAGTATGGCTTCCCAATTATCCCAACCAAAGTCAGAAGCCATCTCATAAAATGAGGATAAATGAGAATGGAATTGTTGTGCCAGGGTCAACTGGCATTTGATCTCGAGATGATGAAACCCCAAAATCTGGAGTACGTGATGAATAGTGGGATGTAGGTAATGCCAGAGGTACTGCTCAGTTCTAGCCAAACCAACTTCGGTATGTTATAACACCGCTCTGTTGTTTAAGTTCGTCATATTATCAGCAACTTTTAATGCTCAGTCTCATTTAGGATAGCACCAGGATGGATAGCCCACCTTATCAAGCCTTTGACCGTTTCTTTTACGTCTGCAGCTTGAATTTGATAATTATTTTGATCAGGGCCCTCAATGGCCATGTCCATAGAAGCTCAAAAGTGAAGATTATTGATATTAGCAGCTACATCTCCTGCCTGTTGGAGTGTACCCATTGGTTAATACTCATTGATTCCTCAGAAGAGGGGATTTCTTAACTAGACGTATTATCATCATGAAAGTATGCTTTCACCAGGTAGCCTATAAGCAGACCTGGCAGAAAGCACCAGAATTGGAATTTCGTTAGAAATTACAATAAGCAGGCACTACAAAGCTATGAAATTATTAGTTTGTGGCTCTAGAAAAGATAGACACAGGTGCAACGAAGTTATTAGTTCCATTGCTATAAATTGGTTCCAATTGGAAATAAAGAATTCTGTATGAATAGACCAAAATTTAGCTACATAAGACGAAATTCGTGGTACTTTATTAGTAAAAAAATGAGGGATATTTGTAGGGGTAGATTTTGTGGTTTTTCATGAGAATTTTATGCTTCACCTGAGGTAAGTTCTTTCCTATTAGATGACCGATATTGCTGATTATTATTAATATACTTGTGATGGTCATATCTGATAAGGTTCTTATTAGATGAGATCGACCTTCTTGTGTGATGCTTTGCCACATCAGATTGCTTAGCCTTCTCCTTCAGAGGAGGCTGATAACTCCAAAGGGTTGATTGTTGGTCTATCTGAGAATCAAATATTATCTGATAAGGATTTTACAATATTATTAGACTGAGATATCAAATCTTGATCTTGAGTACTTTTTGTCATTGCAGCTGAATCCCCAACAGTGTTGCTCAAGCATTTTAAGACAAGACAACGCACTGGCTAGCTGTAGTTCTAAAGCTGCTAACCTAGGTTCAGGTACATTTGACATTTTTTTGAATAGGAATTTGTGGTGTACATGGCCCCCTGTATTGAGCACCACTTTGTTAATTTCAGGCTTTTGATGCTCACTGGTGCTGTCTGCACTTGAATTTTGACAATGGTCTGCAGGAGAGGTAATCCTCTCAACTGCAGTAATAAAAGATTTTAGGGGGGGGTTTATACCACTTATAGTAAATTATCAAGATTTAATAAATACAAATTAAACTTGGGTCTAAAAGTTTTTTACTAGTGACATCCAAGGGGACAAGAAGGGAACCCTTTCAACATCTCGTGATTATTGTTAAATTGTGTCAGGGCTCAAAGTTTAGATTAAGCATAAATGTTCAAATTAGGGAATCTGGGGATTCAACCTATCAGAGCTCTTGAGACTCAACTTGCTTGGATGTAACGGCCAATAGAAGGTGTGGCAGGTAGAATATCAATGAGGTTTGGTTTTAATTTCTTTTCCAATCAATGGGCGGTAAAATATTTGCGTCTTGTGGGACCCCTCTAACCCTAAAAGGGGCCAGTCTACGCAGCGTAGGTTGTTATAATTAGTTTTAAGATGAAGAGGGACCTCCAAATGGCTCTCTGGATTCCACCAATTATTTGGAGTAACTCGCTACCCGAACTCGTGCTGTTTGTCTGAGAAGTATTAATAAAGGTATTATCTCAATATGAGGGGTTCCACTAAGAATTGGTTAGAGTCTTTTAGCCGATTTTATCATTAGTTTCATCCAAAACGCTCTTATCACAATACTGGACTTACAATTTTCTGACACGTCCATATGTTTCACAACCAGCTAAGTAATTCACTACATCTTTAATTAGAACTGGCAACTGAAAGTTATGTTGAAGAAGTTATACCATTTTGTTTCTTTCAGGATGTCCAGCTATAGCCAAATTGTGATGATCTTGTATAATTTTTAAATGCTTTCGATCTTCTGGAACAAATATGACCTTTCCAATGTACCATTTGATCTTTTAGTGAGTATCATTTCTTTAGCCATGTACTGTCAAGTTTCCAGCTAAAGTCATTCTTTACTTCTTGACAAAATGCGTCACAATTCTGGACATGAAAAATCTCCAAAATCGGCCAACTAGTACAATAAGAGAAAGTAGCTCATTGGGGTCCTTGTTATTCAGTTGAGCTTTTTAACGTAATTAGAAATCTCTTCATTGGCAGGTATCTGGCTAGGATGACGGCTTGGGTAATCAGGAACCACATTAACCTTTCCAGGTTAGTAACCAATACCCAAGTTATAATTAACCAGTTAAAGGCTCATCTGGCTTGCCACTGTTTTAACTGTTGCGTGGTGAAGAAACATTTGAGATTTTTAAAATCCATCATAATACACACAGGGTGCTTAGCCCCTCACATATACTGATGTCAGTGTTTCAATGCCTGAATGATAGCCAACATCCTTTGTCATAGATAGGGTATTTACATTTCGCTTAAATGAATTTCTAGAACAGTAGGCTATGGGATGCAGCCTACTATCTTCCTTTCCTACAGCAAAAACCCTCAAAGTGAAAAACCAGAAGGATTATTTTAACTACAAAAGGCTTTTCATAGTCAGGCATAGCCAACACAGGGGCAAAAACAAAGGCATTCTTGAGTGAAAAACGAATTTTCTGCCTCTATGTTCCAATTGTAAGGCATAAAATATGAAGTGAGACGAGTAAGGGGTAATGTAATAGTGGAAAAGTCCTTAATAAATTTATGGTAAAAGTTCGCTCATCCTAAGAAACTGCGGGCCTCTTTCTGGCATGTAGGCATTGGCCATAATGTGATTGCATCCACTTTGCTTGGCTCCATAGTAAACCCATTCTTGTTTAAAAAATAGCCTAGGAACTTAACTTCATCCTGCGCAAAATTACACTTTGATAACTTTAAAAATGCAAGTTGTACCTTCAAAGATGAAAAAGACTAAGTTCAAGTGCATTAAGTGTTCCGTTGGTGTCTTGCTGTAAAAAAATGTCATCAAGGTAGGCTGCTAAGAAGTGGTACATATTTACCCAGAGCCATATTAATCATTTGTTGAAATGTACTAGGTGAGTTGCACAACACAAATAGCATCATCAGATACTCAACTAACCCAAATCGCATCTTGAACGCCTTTTTCTTCTCATCACCTTCTTTTATCCATATCTGGTTGAATGCATCCTTCAAGTCAACTTTGATGAAAATTGTGGCCTCAGATAACTGGTCGCTCAGGTGAGCAGCACTAGGCAAGGGATACCGGTTTTTAATTGTTATCTCATTGAGCCTCTGATAGTTTGTACATGGCTTTAGTCTCCCACCCTTCTTATTAACAAACAACAAGGGTGATGAACAAGGAGACAGGGGAACTTGTATAAACCCTTTCTCAAGCATAGTACCCGGATATTCACTCAGGGCAAACTGTTCCTGATGATTGCAACTGTAGATTGTTCCATGAATGAGATGCTTCCCTTCTAGTAAACAATCGCATAGTCTAAGGGTCCATGGGCTGGTAGTTGCCTAGCCTCCTTTTCTCCAAACAGTAAAGACCATTTTTATATTTATTCTGGAAACTTCCCTCTGCAAGGCTTCAACGAGTCCCCTTGAACTACAGTTGCAGAAATTTCAGAACTTTTAACTCCTTCTAAAGCGCACTCAATGAACCTATGCTTCATCCTAATTATAATATATTTCTTTCCATAATTGTGCTAGGGCTCAACCTATGTCTACCAAGGATAACCAAGAATTACAGGATGGGGTGAACTACACAGAAACCAAAAACTCAACTTGCATTTGACTTGCCCCATTGTTCAAGTCTATGTTACGTGAGCAGTGGTGAGCTACAGACTTTTTATCATTTTTCAGGGTTACTTTTGGAAAAAAGGTTTCTTTGCATGTAAGTCCAGCATTTGCATTGCATACTCTGAGATGAAGTTTTGTGAGGCCCCACTGTCCGGCAAAGCTATGGTTCTAAAACATTTCCTTCCAACATGTAAGTTCACACTTGATAGTGATAAAACTGTGTATCATTCATTAATGAGAAAAAATGTTTTAGATTTAGCTTCTTGTAATCTCTTGAGTACAGAATTCTTTCAGGTCTTCTAACACTCACCATTAGATTCTGTGTGATATTAATAATTTTTTTGATGGCAGCTGGTGGGGTGATGTCTGATTAAATCTGTTAAGCGGCTTCCTAACCACTGTCTGAAGTAAATAACTCCCATTTCATCATTTAACTCTGTCTTCTAAAAAATATCCAGGGAAATCTGTATGTATACCTCAACAGTTCTCCCTTCTTGCTGAAAATTCATCAAGGTATTCTTGCCTTTAATCTGATAATAGTGTGGGTTGCTGCTTCTAACAATTAACTTTTGAATTCCATATAGTTAATGCACACATTAACATTCTCATCTAGTGTACTTATAAACCAATTTAGCGCATCACCAGTTAGTTGTGAACCCACTTCCATAATTTTCCGTGCATTACCTGAATAGGTCTCAGTATAAGCTTGAAATATGCCTCCAACAGCTTAAGACCTTCTTTACCTCAGCTAAAGAAATTTTTTGAAAGGTAACTGTATGGTAAGTTATAAGTGTGTGGTTGACCACACTTACTGTCTGCACTGGAATGGGTCCTACTGCTTATTTATAAGTTGCTTCATACTTCTTTACTGGGAAAAACATCTGCACCAACAATTGGTAACTTTCCATCAACAAGGCAAATAGTAGGCCCCCAATAATAAAAATGCGGTGGGATATTATTATAAATTTAGCAGTCAAATTTTCAGGGATTGGTGTACCGCTGTCCTAGTTGAGAGTAGATAACCATGATCTAACATAACCAAGGGTTTGAATCCAGTATAACTAGGACACTAGATGCGTCCAGATATAATAAATTGTGGGTATAATGGTATGGAAGTTGCCCACAGATATGATTTTAGGAGAGAAAAGTTGCAAAGAAATTTTTTTGAAAGTTTGAGTGGTAGATCAGGATTGTTAACACTTTAGTAAATAACTATAATAGTGTTTGCATAATTTTATAAAAATATTATAATTTGGCTGCAAAAACTTGAAAATATGAATGCTTTAGTTATATATTTCTTCCTCTTCCTAAACTTACTAGAGCTTAATTGATTTTTTGTGCTATACTATTCTCCTTCTTCTGAGCTTCTGGGATTACTGATTTCACATAAATTTTCAAGTCAGTTGGAATCATCTCAATTTTGTTGCAGTTATTAATTGGTAAGCAATTAACCGACTTAATTTCACCACATAATTTCTTATTTCTAGCTAACCTCACTTCATTGCTTTTTATCAATCTGGAAGATTAATTCTGAGGCTTCTGGTAATTTCCTCATGTCAGGCTTCACCCTGACAATCCCAGCATCTTCACTCAACTTCCATTGAATTACCCTTATTTGGTAACAACCTGCGTAGGTGATGGTACTTTTACCCATAAACAGTAGATTGCAATCTAGGAAAGGTTTATTAAAAGTTACTGTATCACAGGCGGCATTACTCACCAGCAACCCACAAACACCTTAGTCAATTTAAAACTAAACTCAATCAACTTTTATAAGCCAATTAATTAGTTGATAATAAAGTTGACTTCATAATCACTTGATTATTGTTTAGAATCATCCCTTGATGAAACACTCATCAATCTGGTGGATCAGTAAAGATTCACTGAGAATATTATCAAAACAATAGTTATTGTATATACAATTGACAACTCCACCAATCATCAGTGTGATGAATCCCCTATTGGACAAGCAGAAGAATCATAATTGATGAAGCTTGTTAAAGTGGGCATAAATCTCAGCACTTATATTTTTTTGTAATTTTTACAATTATGAAATTTTATCTCTATTTACTATCTAATTTACTTATATAATATTTCTTTATTAAAATTTTCTAGATTATCCATAATAAAGATTTTTATCTTTATATCAACTAATAAAATTTTTCAAGGACTATACTGTGTATATAAACTATATAGCAAGTATAATGACTTAGGAGGGAGGATACCCCAGTGGTAGAGTATGGACCCTCTACCACTGCCTCCCGAGTTTGATCCCGGTAATGGACTTTGGGTAGGGGACAATTTTGACTGTGTTGGTTTTGCGCACCAATGCCCCAAACCGAGATAGCAAATAGCAAAGGCGGTCCATGGAGTTCCTGGCCTATCATACACCGCACATGGAGGTTTTCCAGGTTTTATCCTCCTTTCCCATTTTCTTCACTTCCCTAATCAGAATGGTATCATCCCCAGGTTGGCCCCCCTTGCATAAAATTTAAGTTTTATAATGACTTAGGTTAGGTATCTAATGTCTATTGTTAATTTAAGCTTTAATTTATTACTCTCTAGATATATACAATAAAATAAAATTCTCAAAAATCAAAGAGATTTTATAATACAATAAAAAAATCTAGGAATAATTTTTTATATAAAATAAATATACTTGTTAGCAGAACTTAATAAGCTAATTATTTTGTTGAGTCATTTTATTTTGCATATTTTAGAAAAACATATGACTTTTTCTAATGTGTTATCTGTTTTATAAGTAGAATAAAATAAGTATCTAATCACTTTATCTAATATGAATAACAATAATTAGGACAAAAAACAAAAGATAGATTGGATTACAATATATGTGGACTACAGATACAGACAAAACAGATAAATCGTTGTTAAAACATTGATAATATTTTAGAATAAAGTTTATATATTAAAAATGGTATTTACCTTCTTAGATGGAGATTAATAGTTAAATGTTATTGTTTTGATTTAAATTCAATTTAAAAGATGTAACTCATATTAAACACTAAGCATTTATCTTAAGCTAAGGCCTCAGGTGCTATCCATCAAACTGGACAGGGGTGCACGCCCCTTTAAAACCAAAAATGGTTCAAACCCAAGGCCATGTCCTTACCCAGATCTCTGACCTAGGGCTTACTCTAGATGTGAGTGGTTAGCTGATGCCCCTCTTTGCTTGCATAACGCCTTTCCCCATCTACCCCTTAACCTAAACCCATCCAAATTCCAAAAAATGCAGGTTTATGCTAAAAGAAAATCATGTAACTCTTAGAAAGACAATGGAAGAATCAAGAAGCTCTTGACCATGGTTCCCATTTCCTGTCCCCAACAAGGGTGTTGGAAAATTGACTGTGGGCTATGCTAGTTGGCAGGACAACCAGGATAAAGAATGGTCAGTCATTGCCATTTTGCCTTAGGCTCAGGGCTGGCAGCGCCAGATGACCCCTTGGCATGTCACTCGCACCATTCAGGGATCCCCCAGCTTAATCTCCAACCAACAAAAAAATATAAACTTAAATCGAAAGGTAGATTAGGAAAAGGGAGATAATTAATGAAAGGGAAGCGCTAGGTTTTTACTATTTACAAAAAGGCTACTCTGCCCACCACCAACCTATTGGCTCATTGCTGGTTCTTCCTGCCAGCCATTCTTCTCAGCCTTCCATTGTGATTCTCTCTTCCTTGGCATTTACCCTCTCGCCCCATCCTTCCCAATGTCTAAATATTAGTTTTGGCTTCATCCCAGATTTTCAGTTGCTTGTGAGCTATATAAGTTACTTATTTAAATAAATATCAAATTGAATACAATATAGTAATAATGCACTGGAAAAAGCTTCAGTTGCTTGGGCAGACTTTAATTAACATCTTGCTGATGAAACAATTTGACTTTTTGTAGTCAATCATTTGGGGAATAGCCTTTATTGGGCCATAAATGATTATTATATATGAGGCGCCAGAAACAACCACAGACGCCTTAAACTCAGGATTGTCAGGTCCTGCTGACACTTATTAAACTAATACAATTGGATTATCGTTGGCTACTAGTTGCCAGTGATCCATAAACTTAATTTTTGGGATTGATTATTAGGCACTGGAAACATCCTTGGCTGCCTCAAACTCAGGATCATTGGTTTCTTCCAACATCAAATAATTAATTCAAGTTGATCGTCCTCCACTACTAGTTGCCAGTGATTCATATATCAATTTAAACCAGATATTGGCTCTGACCAATCTAAGCTTTCAAGACCGGAGGAATACTTTTTTGGTTCAACCCAAAATGGGGAGCAACTAATTAGCAATCATATCAAACACTGCAAAATTTAAACAACGAGTCATTCTGCTGGGATTGGCCATTTCATCCCAAATAATGAGAGATAATTGGAGGATTCCATATATAGTTAAAATTCCAACAAAGGGGCTCAACCAAAAGTCAATCTAAGTGATAAAGATTACAAAAACAAAAATTTAAACAAAAAGTCAAAAAGAAAGGGCCAAAATGGGGATTGAACCTAACACCCCATAACAAAATTAAAAAAGTGAATTTAAACATTCAAAAGACAGGAAAACGGCCTGAGAATATCTTGAAAATGTTGGTTGATACTATTGAGGATAAAGGATGTAGAACCATTAATTAATGCATTAAAATTTAAATTGTTTTCTACTATTGTTGATCAACTTAGCAGGTCTCCCACCATCTTATTATATAACCCAGCACCCTGCTAATGGTTAGGTGTTTGCTTATCTTTTTTACTTTTCCAATAAGGTTAACAAAAATCTTTGGTGATTAAACTTTCCTATATAGTTAGTTAAACAAATTAAGCAGTATATAGGATCAAATTCCCTAAAAAAGCACTAACTCATCCCTCAACTCGCCTCTTTCCACCCCTTTTAGAACAGCGGTGCCTTGTAGATTGTGGGTGCCTTGGTGGGTTCTTGAATGCCCACGAAAGGAGACAGGTCCTCCACTAGCACGTTGGGTTCCTAACGTTATAACCCAACCTAAAAATTTGAAGGAATAGCTATTAGTTCATGATCTCCTGACTTAGAACGGCTCTTAAGCCGCCCAAAGTTTATTTTTCATAAAGTTCTCTTAGCCTGTTGCCCAAGGGTAACGATGTTAAAATCATAGAAAAAGTCATATTAGTTTGTGCAGAACAACTCTCAAGAATTCTTTGTATCACTCACTATACTTTAAGCGGCCAGAGTTTAAGGAATCCTTAGTTTGCTCACGTTAGGGCACACCCAGGTGTTGAAATTTGACAACAGTGAGAAGATAATGGGAATACTGGTGAATTTTTTGATGAGGGGGTGAACCCTGATCTCTTGATGTTGTACCAATTACTCCTGCAAATCCAAAAAGTGTAAAGAAGTAAAATAATATGGAGTCAAACAAACATGCAGCACAGTCTTAGGTTACCACACTGATGCATACTCTACACCTCCTAGGGGTTTCAAGGAGCCATAAAGGTCCATTTGAACCAGTCTCATTCTAAGGAATCTCCGCTGAACCTGAAAATTCAAACGATCCTTTGAAAATGGTTGCATTTCCCATAGACTCTGTTATCCAGCTATTGATTCCTCCCAAATCTCACTTGTCCACAGTTGGAAGAGAAGAGTCATGTGGATACAGTTTCAAAGTTTTTTTTCATACGTGCAGCCCTTATCAGACCCCAATTTTCAAGTCTTCGCATCTTCATATGGCCAGGCTGCTGCTATGCCCACTCTGTTCATCAACATGTTCACCAAGATGTAAAAGCCACCCAAGGTTATGTATTCTGGTTCAACCCTTCTTTTCTTTAATGAGTTGAATAAAGTTGATTATGCTTGCTTTTTGTTCCCCATTGGAATTTCACTAGGGCAACTCAAGTTGATTGTAACTTCCTTGTTATACACTGGAGCCACAGGAAATTTAAATGATCTTATTGTAATACAAGCTTTAGATCTTGCAGTTATTCCAGGTTCCACAGTTTTGTGGCGTCTCAGATTCATAAGCTCAAACTTTCTCTTTGTGAACTATTGCACTTTGTTGCTCATGTATATGAGTTTGTGGATCACTTTGCATCAATCTCAGAATTGCTCTGCCCTGAAATCTTGGGGTAGGATGGTGGCGGCAGGTCACTTTGTTATTGACTTAAATGATATGCAAGCTTTCTCCTCTAATGCTCAATTAGGTGAAATTACATTTACTCCAAATTTGACAACAGAAATGTAGTAGCAGCAACCAAAGAATACTCTTCTACAGATATTATGCCTGATCTGCCTACCTTACCCTCATCCTTACATATTTATTTCGGTTTTTGATTCAGATGGTGTTATTAAGCTGCATACTTACTCGGAAATTTAATCTGTGTTTTAGTTAGATGTTACCTCATCAAGATAGACTATATTTTATCACCCTAAACAGCCGTGGAAGACAAGGCTTAAAGAAGTAGATTAATGACATGGTGAAGAAGGGGTTAATGTTTAAGAAACCACTCCTGTTACCTTCCCTTTGGTCTTTTCATAGAGGCCGGATAGTACTTTGAAACCATTCATGAATTATTTTAAATTTTAATCAGGGAAGGCCGACCAGGGGATGGACACTCCTGATATGAGAACTAAAAGAACTAAAATCAGCAAAAGGTACCTCAGAGAAGCTAACGCAATCTCCTGTTGCCAGCGGGAACGTCAAGTAAAGGGAGGGGGTATCATGAGTAGAGGCTTGCGCCACTATTGAGCACGTATAAAGGAAAGGGTCTAGAGTGATGAACCAAACTGGAAACCAGGATGAGACCAACTGATGGCGACGGGATGGTAGGTACCCAAACAACCATACTTGAAAGTGATCCATGAGGTGTGACTGGAATCGGCATACAGCTTCCTAGAGGGTGGGAGTAGAGCCTGAGATGGCATCAAAAACAACCGTGTGGATAGTCCACATAGCGATTTCAACCACTAAGGCTCTGAGAGAAGGTGGGATAGGGGAATACAAGGACAAGGCGAAGATGTCCTTAGATAGGATGAAGGGCTGTGTTTGATCCTGGCAAAAGAGACGTTAAACCACACGCCAGATCACTTTTGATGAAGGGCAATCTTCTATAAGATAAACCAAAGTCCCATACTAGTCACACACAACACATGAGGAGTGCAATGCATTGGAGTGCTCAGCAGTAAAGTATACCTGTTTCAAGCAGCGCCACACATGGTAATAAACATTTTCTGCAGAAGAGGGTAATGGGCGTACTTCCAGATGGCTTTCTGGGTTTCTAGGGAGTAAGGAATGTCCGACATGTCCAGATAATCCACCCTGGCCAAGATAGGAGACCTCAATGGTATAACATTGTTTAGAACGGCTTGGATTTATACTTCCTGTGTGAAGCGGGCAGTAGGGCAACCCCTATGGGCAGTGTGTCAACTGATGCAAATCCTCCACTCAGTGATCCACATGGAGAGGAGAATTCGTTTGTAGTGGGGCGACGTCCCATGTGGGCCCGCAGCAGAAGGGTGTGAGGCAAGATACTCTAACAGAGAATGAGGATGGGTAGGATTGCTGAGGCCCAGAGCTCGGGAGAAGTTGGCTCAGGCCTCGCGTGACCAGTTTTGGGCTGAGAGCGTTGGGTTGGTGACTGCACAGTCAGGTGCCAAGTATTTTGGCGGCGTGGACATCAGTGTTGGGCAGGCCTATGCCACCACTATGGCTAGGGCAAACATGACATCCAGGCGCACTGGCGGTGGGCGACCTAACCAAAGCCATCTTTGCAGAAGGGCGTATAGTGACTTGAAGAAATAAGTGGAAAAAGTGATGGCGTGGGCCCCAAACCAAGATTTAGAAAGGAGCATAGAGTTGGCTAGCATTACTCTTTCTGTGAGGGAGGTTTGGCGGCCTCTGAGGGAAGCTATGCGTTTTGCAACATTGTCTAGGATATGTCGCTCCATCACCGTTGAGGCGTACCCTCCCATCTACATCCACACCCCAAATGGCATACCAGACCAGCAGTGGGTCTTGGCACGAAAGGGAGCACAAGTGGAGCGTATTGGGGTAAGCGGGGCAAGCAAACCTGTGAGCTATTGCTGAAGCAGGTATAAAATGGGGAGCTGGTGACAGAGGTTTTGAAACGACCAAGGAGAATGATTTCAGTTTTAAAGGCGTTAAGTACAGCGTTACTTACCCTGGAGTAAACCTGGATAGTTTTCTCAAGCATGCGTGCATCACTACTGTTAGACATCTCAACCACAAAATCATCAGAAAACGCCAACATCTTGACTGGTGCTTGGCCTTGCACTTGGACACCAGTAAGGCGGGCATTTACGTTCTTCAAAAGTGGGTCAAGTCTGAAGTTATATAAGATTGGGCTTAAAGGGTCACCTTGGCGTAGGCCCCTTTGAGGGTGAACTACATCAGTTAGGAAGCCAGGGCCACGCGCAGCCATTGTGGCACATTCCGTGAGCAACATCACCTAATTAATGAACTTATGGGGGAGGTGGGACTTGTGGAGGCAGTATTTTAGGTATTCCTAGTTGAATCTATCATGAGCCTTATTCTGGTCTAAAAAACAAGTGCAAAAGTAGCCATGGATTTCCAGACATTGGCCACAGTATGTATGTTGTCCTAAATAGGCCTCTTGGGAATGAAACCAAATTTCTTAGGGGAAATGAGAGCATAGGCAACTTCTTCTAGGAGGTTGGCCATTATTTTAGTAGACTTTAGTATTAGTATTAAAAGTGAAATGGGGCGCAAGTTGGCCAAGTTCAGCTTATCCCTTTTCTTATATAGCGTTATTGTGAAAGCCTCTTGGCCCTAGGAAGGAGAAAATTTTTAAAAAAAGACTGATTCACTGAGGCAAGCAGCAAGTAGAATAATTAATTAAAATATTTTTTGTAGAACTCATAAGGAATTCCATCTGGACCTGGGCATATCCTGTACGGTGCACTGCGAATGGCGGACCAAAATTCATCCCAAGAAATAAAGTTCATTAACTATGGATAATGAAATTGGTGTGGATATGTGCGATTTTGAGAAAGTCAGCAGCTTCAGCCAGTTTAACTGGATCAGAGCAATAATTTCGAACTTTAATTTCCACTTTGGCCAGAGTATCTGCGACAGAATAGTCTGGCCACCTCACCTGTGTGCAGGCCAAGATCTGTCATGGTGTGAAGAATTTATGGAAAAAATAGGTGGAGCATGTGTCACCTGCATTATGTCTTTGCCTTATACTGCACACAAACACGATGTTTTTGTTGCCTTACCAGTTTGTTGAGGTGAGCTGACACTTCTACCCACTTGTGACCCCAAGCCAGGCTGTAGCCTGCACAAGGGACATTAGATTCCAGGTGTCCACTTCTGCAAGTGTGCGCAAGATGACCGCTGAGGCAGCTTAGAGCTATGCGATGAGATGTGGCGTGCCTGGAAGATGGTGTTCTCTTTTAAATTAATCTGGTTGAAAGTGGGTCTGCACATAATGGCGTGACAAACTCCAGAACTGAGGTTTCAGTGTCCACCCATGAGGAAAACCTGGGCGACGTGATCGCAGCTAAGCAGAGCTTGCATCACTTTGGCGCCTGTGCCACTGGATGTGAAAAAGATAAGGTAATTGATACCATCTTGTTGCTGGATAAATTAAGTTTTTTCATCATAAAGTGTGCAACCTGAGACCAAAATTTCAATGTGGCAAGAATAAGGTCAATGCGGGACATTGACCTCAGCTGCATGCTGTGCACATGGGGATGAAACATGCTTGAGAGCAGCAGTGCATGTTGAAGTAGGGTATCAAACAACCCCAATGTGGTTTAAAAAATAAAAGTTCTACATTCCCCTTTGGGGGTGGGGTAGGTGCCAAAGACCAGCGGTTGGTGGCTGGGTTGGTCCAGCAGTTCATATCTCCCACCACAAATGCTTCAGGGGAAGCAGGAGGGAAGTAACAGCCGAGAAAAATTTCTTAAAAGCTCATGCACAGGTCAGGGCATATACATAAATGACTGTGCACTTTGTCATCCCACATAAAGGACACAACAAGGACACGGCCATTAAGGTATGAAGTTAAAGAAATAAATTTAAAATTATTGGTCGCTCATATAAGCACCCCACAGTGTGGCGACCAAAAGGAAAGGGAAGGGAGGAGCATGGTTGCCATGTATCCTCAGTACCATATGGACAGTGGGTTCCTGAATGACCAGGATGTCCACAGGTAAATTATTCTTAAAAAAACTCAGTTTCTTAGCCCGGTATGGTGAGGCCTTGAGTCCAGCAATGTTCAACGCCCCTATAGTAAAGGCTCTCCCCATTGCACCTTAGGCGTGAGGGGAAGGGCCCCTTGCCCTTCAGCCTTCAGTTTTTCAGCACATCGCTCTATGGCACTGTGGGTATTCTGTGCTATGGATTAATTGTCAGTACGGATTTCTTTCATGGTGGATCTGTCTTTGGGTTTTGATTTTTGCTTATTTGCCACCTTGGTACAACTCTTCAACTTGGCGTGGTCCTGAGGAGCACTATTGCAGGTCAGAAAAAAATTGGTATGGAAATTGGTGGGAAAATCAATCTCAATCAAGTCTTGGTAACATTGGTCGGGCATATCCAACTCGCCCATCAGTTCATCAGTCTGGGTTGCCCAAACTGATTGGTGGATGGATTTGTGAGCTGCTTCTGCAGTGAATGACTCACTGTCATCCTGGAGCTGGGTGGGTGGGATCAAAGATGCGGCTGTGGCTGCTGCCTAGGCCGCCGCCCAGCAGGCCTACTTGGCCTTCTTATGCTCCTGCGTGGACACAGGGTTGACTATAAATGTAGCACCCCTACACGCCCCATGTGAAGGTAGCGTCAGTGTTTATGTTCAGTTCCTAATGGGTGTCTGCACCACTCATTGCCTCTGGGATGATTTTATTTTTTGTAATGCCCTCCTTGGCGGGGCAAGTGTGGGCCTTGTGGCTAAAAGCATGACAAAAGGTACAGATAGAAGGCTCACTATCCATGGTGACATGGAAAGGGTGGCTACTTGCCCATCAACTAACACCAAAGTGGTGTGGGAGATTTGGGTTAAATCTTCCACAACCTCTGCAGATGGGGTGAGTACAGTGATCACTTTTCCATTCAAAGTTCCAGTATGAGCATAAAGAACTGCATCTCAAAGGATTAGATTACCCAATATGCATTGAGACCAGCCATTAGGTGGTGCTCCAACATGGTGCGCTTAATTATTGTAGGTAGGAAGTCAAACATAACAAAAATTCGATTTGATTTAGTCCAACGATTGCACTTCATGTCAACTACCCGTTGACTGTCTGGGAGGTCCACCACACACACCTTTGTAGCTTCATCCGACACTTTATTGTTCTCAAACCCAAGATCCAACCAACCTCAGGACATGGAGTGTGGTGCAACATACACAGAATTTGGGAAATGGGTATGTACATCTCCACAAAACTTTCCAAAATCTTTTCTTGTATATTCAGGAATAATTGAACCCTGTGCTCCATTGACAACAGGGGCTGGGAATGTGGAGTATTGATGAACTGGTTAAATCTTGTCTGCTAGGCCAAAATCTCTGAAAAAGTACTAACAACCACTTTTTGAGGCGGCTGGTGTCACTAGGGCATTTATGAAATTTGAATGGTGTGTGGCCCACTCCTGTGCCCTTTACTTTGCTCGCTAACTTCTACCCAACAAAGGGTGCACACTAATCTCCTCGATTAGATTATCAAACTTACCTTTTCTTGAATTGAATATGTTGCAAAAGTATTTACAACGAGTGAGAAAAGCTTTACCATGCATGAATTATTCTCTTTAGATGAAGTGACATTTTTTGATCCCTAAACATGCCCTTAAAGGCAGCGATTTCCCATTTATTTTCTAAATCAAAGGTTTTCTTAAAACTTTGGTTTTGGTGAACGCTTTCCACCAGATGTAGCCAAGTCTGGCCAGGAGTGGTTGATAGCAATTTAAACCCCAGTATGAAAATTACAAGTTTAAAATTATGTCCTCCATTCTTAAGAACGCCCATGCAGATTTACAAAGTCTAAAGATGCTGTCTTGGTGGATTTTAAATCCTCTTGTACAATTGCTTACATGGAAGAAATCAGGATGTACTCACCTAATTCTGACCAACACAACAAGTATTTTGTAGCAGTGGCTGCAGCCTTCAGAAAGCTGGTCTGGTTTCCAAGCCATCTAGATGAGAGTTCTTCAAAGAAAAAGTCAAATTCCCGGGAAATCTATTCTTACATGATGGTCATGCCATCACGCCTCCTAAGCTTGATGCCATTAATTCTTACCCCACCCAGTAATACAGAAACAAATGCAGAGCTTTTTAGAATCCGTTACATTTTTAAGCAGCCCTCACCAGCTATTTTAAGGCTCGCCTTACCCCTTCACCCCTCTCAGGCAAGAACGCCTTATTTATCTAGACCCCAAAGTGCCAACAGGCCTTTGAGGCATTAAAGAGGTTTTTACTACCACCTTCATTCTTCATCATGCTGATAAAGATAAGCCACTGATAGTTTCATGCGACTTTTATGGCAAGCAGTTGGGCTGTACTTCTTTCAGGAACATGAGTGGTGGGAACACTCTGTGGCCTACATCTCAAGAAAGATTTAGCGCCATGGAGTGAGCCTGGGCCATTTATGGTAAAGGTTAGGTGGAAGTTTTTTAATCTTTGATTCACTGGTGGTATCTGTTACATGAGTCTAAGCATAAAGTGGTTGTGAGCAAGGACCACAAGTCACTCAATTATTATCGCAAATCTCAAAAGATGTCCCACGGGCAGACCAGGACTCATTGTGACCTTCAGAGCTTAAGTTTCAAGTATGAGCTTGTCTAAGGGCCACCCATATCTTACCTTATATCTTGATCCGCGCACCCCTAAAGGTCCCCACTGTAGATACAGACTCAGGATTAGTCATAGTAATTACTTTAAATAAGTTAATGCCCCGTCATCTCCAGCCATTGCTGTGGTTACTTCCCCACACTAAACCCTAAGCACAAACTTAAAATAATACAAAATCTAAAACCAAAAACCCGTGGGTCCACATTCCCTATTATCCCTGATACTCTCATGGAGCTAGTAGCCCTTGTTAATTAGAGTTCTCCCCTGTTATCTATTATCCATGCTAACCCTTTTTTTGCTGGTGAGGGAAATTACTTCTTATAAACCAGTGTTGGTATATCCTATCAACTAAAGTTCTCTCCTTTATTCTGTTTTGGCATCCCAGTCTTCAAAACTTGAAGGTCATATCAAGCAGAAGTTAACAACTTTGCACAGGCCCTTCTGAATGCTATTCCAAAAAGATAGGGGTAATATATAAGCAAAAAGTATGGGATCTCTCTGAATTGCGTTCTCGCGTCATAAGGGAGCATCATGATCTATCAACTATGGGGCACCCTGGGAGCAAAAAATGCATCAAAATCATCATACGAGGGTATAGCTGGAATGTACTGATGAAGAAGGTTCCAACCTGTATTAAGCAATGCTTGATCTGCGCTAGGTCCAAGACAGATAGGACATGGTTGCAAGCCCTACTTCACAGACACCATAAGGCAGAGGGACCATTGAAGTCACTGATAGTAGATTTTATTGTAATTTTACCAATTCCATGTAGTGAAATGCAAATAATGGAGGTTGTAGATATCTTTATGAAGTATGCTATTTTTATTCTCTGTATGACAACAACTTCAGCTGAGTACTTGGCGAGGTTGTTTGTGACACATGTGTTTTCCCTTTTTGGGTTCCTCAGAAAGTAACCTGCAATAGGGGACCTCAGATTTACATCATGATTCTTGGAGGACTAGTGTGAAATTTCAAAGATTAAGTTTTGTAGATCTTCACCCTATCACTACCAGTCTGATGGCCAAATGGAGCATATTAACTAGTCATTGGGTAATAATTCTCGATGCTATGTGACTGCTTCTCAGGATACATGGGTAGCGGACCTCCCTATGGCCTAATTCAAATACAATAACTCCTTCTATAGATCAATGAGGGTGTCACCTATAGATTTAAATTTGGGTTATAACCCTGCGTTTTATATTAGGCCGCAGGCGCGTATTAACATCCCTAGTGCAGATCTTTTTATCACCCACATCTGTAATGAGCATTAACAGGTTCAGAGCCAGCAAAATAATTCATCATTGAGACTTAGAGGTCTGTAATAAAAATGGCGTAAAGCCCCTAACTATTAAGGAGGGGATTTTATAATGGTGGACACTAAGAATCTCCACCTCAAGGTTTCAGGCTGGAAATTAGCGTGCAAGAGGGAAGGACCATTTCCTATTACCAAGGTCCTGAACAACGGCTTTTTCACCTTGAACTGCCCCCTCATTTAAAATTTATGCCTCTTTCCATGCTTCCTATCTCCACTCTTTCAAAGGCAAGAAACTGGTTGAGGTTGAGTCTACTATGGTGGAGGAAGCCCCAGAGTTTGAGGTAGAAAAAAAAGTTGGATGCAAGGCAGGTTAAACGCAAAGTGCACTACTGGGTGTCATGGAAGGGATACCCAGCAATTGAAAACAGCTGGGTCTCATCCAAGAACTGTACCAACTGTCAAGAGTTGATGTAGTAAATTTTACAAAAGGAATCCGATGCTCCACGCCTGCTTTACCAAGACCCTGACCATAGCTGCCTTAAAAATTCCCAACCTCACAAGAACTATGCCCTCTCAAAAGCCCCAGAAGGGGGCGTGAGCGTGTCTATCAAGGGAAGGGTAATGCAAAGTCTCAGATGCCAGCAATCAAACTGGAAGGAGTGTGCACCCCTCTAGAACCATAAAGGGTTTAAGCCCCAAGGCCTTGCCCCCACCCAAATTGCAGCATAGGGCATACCCTGGATGAGAGATGGGTGGCCGCCGCCCTCCCTGTTTTCCCCCATACCCTTTCCCCATCCACCCCTCAGCCCAAATAAATTTAATTGGAAAATCTGAATATTTTTATATAAAAAAACAAACAAGTTTTGTGTATATTTTAGGTATCAAAAGAAGTTCT
Organism: Massospora cicadina; assembly: GCA_022478985.1. NCBI lineage: Eukaryota > Fungi > Entomophthoromycota > Entomophthoromycetes > Entomophthorales > Entomophthoraceae > Massospora > Massospora cicadina. The sequence goes on along the minus strand of JAKSZP010008132.1, from coordinate 59,763 downwards.
CCAACATGGTTCTATTCCTGTCCCCAACAAGGGACTCAACCAGATGTACAACTGAGTTGGGAAAATTGCCTACCATTCCAAAAATTAAATTTAAAGTCAAAACGAAAAGGATGAAATGGCGATCAAACCTGAAACTCCATTCCAACTCAAGAGAGCGAATTTGGACATTTTAAAACTGGGGAAACAGCCAAGAATGGCTTGGATTCATCAGCTGATACTATTGAGGCCAAATTGTGATCAAAGACATTATTTAGCTTAAATGAAATTTGAGAATTGTACCCCACTATTGCGCTTCAGCTTAGCAGCCTCCCTTACCATCGCCAAGCCTAAAAACAAGCATCTTACCACAGCTAGGGTGTTGAGATATTGTTTTATTTTATTCTTATAAAAAACTATATCCCCAAAAGGTCTTACTTTGTTATTATTTTTTTCAAAAGTTACAATAAAAATCCGCAGGTTTGGTGTTTTCAAGTAGATAATACTCAAGTGTCACTTTTGATATCCTGTAGAATAGAGGAATCCTTTGATTCTAGTTCACCCAACTGTTGGATTCAATAATACTACAATGACAAAGACTCCTCTTCAATCTCCTTTACCTACTTTTGATGAGGCACAGCTGAGCATTCTATGCCAGTTGTTGTGGTTTCCAAAACACCCACATTCAAAGACCAGTTATCTCTTGGCACGTGCTCATTTTAACAGATCTGAATGAATAGGATATCACCTGGTGTCTCTTTACCAACAGCCGCTGTTTTTGCAATTTTTCCATTAGCACTATTGTATCTTCACGCCCCAGTAATATTATTCTTAGAGCCACATGGAGCTTTAAAATTGATCATTTGGAAAGGTGCAATTTCTTTCTGTATAATCCATTAAGTATGTCCCCTTTGTGTAAAATCTTCACAATGACTAGGAAACTGTATGGTATCATTATGTTGCTGGGGAGCGAAAGTGAAATCCTTTGTAATTATATTTTTTTGGGGCAATAATAAAGTACTCTTTTTTAGTTATTGATAAAAGATAGGATCTACTCTGTATTAGTATGTAAGGGTGACATGAGAATTGCTGGCAGAATCATTTGGTATGTTATTTAATGTAGAGTACACCAGTATCTGTTACACATGCATCTAAAAAGTCTTTTATGCCATGTCAATAATAACGACTAAGCCTCGCATGAATTTGTCCTGATCACCATACTGAAATTATGTTTAGAATTTACAATTGTGGGTGAATATATGAATAAAACTTCAAATCAGAGGCAACAAGCTGTATGCTTTTGTAAAAATTGTGCACCCCAGGACAACTATCTAATAGATTACTTGGTGTTTGACATCCAGTTTAAGCGGCATATAGACCAAAAGATTTGTTGAAACTATTTATACCAGTGCACCGGTGAGAATAATCATGCAAATCTTTGTATTTGCTAAAAAATATCACAATAATTGCACTTAGAATAGGCAGAATTTTGACTGTTTAACATATGTTTATCTATAGAGTTTTTTTCAGTACCCCACAAAGCCGCTTATCTTCTAATAAATGTTAGTGATTATATCAGTGGGTATATAATGTTTATTTCCTTGTCATGAATCTATATAACTGGATGACAAGCCACCATTATGACCAAGCGGATCATTAGAGGAATGCCGCCAAAGGTTCAATGGACAGAATCCGCTGAGGATGTTTCAGAGTTATAAGTAAATGATCGCCTTAGGATGAGGCAATAATGATTCATAATGGGTCTTATCGGATTGCCTTCAAAATAGGGCGATAAGGCGAGGTTGACATTGACAAAAGATAAAATGGTGCGCCTTGAATCAAGGTGATAAAGAATTGAGGAACAACAAGCCAAAACCAATGAAAATATGGCTATACAAATAATCTAAGAAAGGGTCAGTACTGACTGAAGTTGCTGGGATATCAGTGAAATTAGGGGACTGGAGGAGGAGGTCTAGAGAGGTTTTTAGAAAGAAGAGAAGAGAAAAAATAGGAAGAAAGGAAGGAGCAGACTAGAGGAAAATCCGCCGATCTATTATATTAGAATAAAGAAGTGTTTGGGAAAAATTGTTTCCGTTTTTATTATAAATCAATTGTTTACAAATGTATCGAGTAACAGGTGATCATCATATTATCTGTTCCAATTTTTCAATGGCCAAAACCCGGTGTGAAAAACTCTTTAACTGGTACATTTGGAATCGCCAAGATTCAACAGTGGTGCTCACTACAGGAAGCCATTAATCAATAACAATACAATGCAAACTTAGCTGCCAGCTATGTTGCATCTAGGTTGTTTTGATAAGGAATCCGCACAACATGCTGGTACTGTTGCATATGAGGATCTGAGACTCGTATTAGATACTGTTCTCAAAAGGCAAAATGAGTTGCTTCAGAAGGTTTAAAGTGATCAGTTGCCACCATTTGATCATGTAGGAAATATTCATGTATTTTTTCAACAATTTGAGTTTGCAATTGAAGGAACATCAGATTGGTGGAGAGCAAAACTTTTGCTCTCCTCCTTGGATGTCTAGAGTGCTGATCAAGTCATTTGTTAACTCTCAGCTAGTTCCATTTCATACCATGAAGTTAAGGAGACTGTGCTGCAGTTGTTCAGTGGAACTGCAAAATGTCGCAGAAAAAGCCAAGTTCTTGACCATCAGGTTTCAGCGAAATGAGACCACCACCGCTTTCACTGAATGAAATATGACAGAAGCACATGTGCTGATTGGGGAAGGGATTTTATCTGTAGTTGATGTGTGTATTGCAATGGCCTCAGTAGTGAAGCCATACATGGAACTTTACAATGTCATGACCCCATTGTTAGAGGACGATATACCTCTTCTTAAACTTGTCCAGTTTGTGCATCACTTAGTGGTAACTTTTCCTCCACCCAATACTTAACCAATCCACACTGTCACTGTTGTCCATCCTAATCATGTGGGGGAAGTCAACCGGTTGGTGAGGTTCCGTCAGGTTACTCACTGCAGTCCAATGGTCGTTCCTTAACTACTGATCAACATCTGACCAATCACTGTTTTGGCCCTAACTACGCTGATTGGTGGTGGTCATTCCACCAATGGGGGTTTGTTTACATCGATTCTTTTCAGACCCACCTACCAAGTGGACCAACTTATATTAAGCACAGCTGTAGGTGTTATGGAGTAAGTTGTTTTAATTGCAGTTGCACTGGGCACATGGGACAATGGTGCCCCAATAGATAGATCCCTCCCATACCACGAAACCAAGGCTATGAGGGAAAAGTCAGAGCGGAGTAGAGAAGGGAATCTCTACTTCTGCTACCTTGAACTCAAACGTCCCACCTGAATCTTTTGTGGTAATTGCAGAAGAAGTCTCTCAGTACAACGATATATTCCTCTACCAACAGCCAGTTGGGGGAGTAAATGTGCTGAACCAAGCGCAAGCTGAAGACATGGTGGACAAAAACTCTATGGATTGACCAAAGCTTTATGCTTGTCAAATGTTTGACCAAAGTCCGTCAGTCCAGTTAGAACCATTCGCAGATCCCTTGTCCCTGAAAGGAGTAGATGTTGCCCTTCCAGTGGATGTTATTGTAACGTGATACCCTAAAATCAGTGCGGGTATTATGAGGTTCCTAGGAAAACATGAATCACTGAACGTACATGTAGTATATAGCCAGAGTTCATCTTACTCAGAATGCACTTATTGTGACAATGTGGTAGCTAAAACTTAGGTACGTGCTATAATTGATACGGGCGCTCCTGTTAATATTGTCTCTACCAAATTGGTGGCGAAGTTGTCCTTAAAGCCTGACATAGACCACTGGATGGTATATGGGGCTGGAGCGGAAGCCACAGTTTCTGAGAGAGCATATAGCGCGCTTCCCTTGCGGTTCAGATCCATTGTTGTGATGGCTCCAGCAGTGGTACTACCAAATAGTAACTATGATCTGTTGATTGGGACTGCAATCATGCGACACTATGGGGCATTAGTTGACATGATGGAAGAGACCTTGGCCATTTTGGGACAGCGAATCCCTATTTTTTTTACCTCTAGCAGAGTGCCAAAAAGCTCAGTACATAGGAGACAGAACAACCTCACCTACAGTGATGGGGTGATTTCAGTGTGCTATCATCAATTAAAAGGGAAAACTTGGGCCCTCCCCCATCAGATATATGAATACCAAGGGCTACCTCTTAGAGTAGCTGGAGTCATATCTATTCCCTCTGGACATCAAGTAATAATAGAAACTGAGTTAGAAATAAAAGTGCTAGCTGGGCTCTACAAAGAGATAATTGGGCCTTATCAGCAATTGCGGCTTGAGCCCCACATGGCTCCAGGCATCATACTTTCAGGCCATGGGGAATTCAAGGTATTGATGCAAATCTTCAGAACAGACCAATTCAAATCTGCAAACATCAGATTATAGCATATTTACATCTGAATCTGGTTGAAGAGATCAACCAGGTTCATGAGTTCAGATCTTTGGATAAATTTGGTCTGCCCACAGAACCGCATATTGGTGCAATGGTGGTTGTACCGCGGGATAATTATAATGGGGTTATCAGAAGACCAGAAGGAGCAGGTGAAAGCTTTATTTCAAAAATATAAAGAAATTTTTGAGGTTGATGATCATGATTTGGGGTGCGCTCAGGGGTTGTTCATCAACTAGACACTGGGGATCATCCCCCCCATCTGGTCACAACCAATCCGCCAATCATGGGCAGCCAAAGAAATTGTCACCGAGTAGATTGAAAAGCTTCTAGAGCAGGGAATGCTTGAACCATCTAAGAGTATGTGGGCTTCACCTGTCCTTATTGTTGAAAAGAAGGATGGCACTAACTGCGTAGTAATTGACTACCTGAAGCTCAATAGTGTCACCAAAAAGGATTCATAACCTCCACCGCAGATTGATGATGCACTGGATTGGTTAGGTGTTGCCAACTACTTCTTGGCGATGGATTTGATATCCAGTTATTGGAAAATTGAGTTGCCCTTGGCGGAACAAGAAAAATGCGCTGTATTCACATCATTTGGGATTTTCCAACCAACTCAAATGCCACAAGGACTATGTAATGCCCTGGCTAAATTTCAACGAGCAATGGACACCATAATGGGTTATCTGAAGCTGTCATGCATTCTTGTGTATTTTGACAATATTAGCATCTTCTCTCACACGTTCAATGAGCACCTTACCCATTTGGAAGAGGTATTTCGCCGACTGGCTGAGGCCAACATCAAGATCAAACCTCGGAAATGTAACTTCTTCTAGGATCAGCTTGAGTACCTTGGGTTTGTGGTGGATGCAACTGAGTTAGGACCTCAACCAGCCAATGTAGAGGCTATCCAGAAGATGTCTAAGCCAGTTAATAAGCGGGACATTCAGGTGTTTTTGGGGATGGTGGGTTATTACTGATGCTTCATTACCAATTTTTAGTTGCATTGGAGGTCCGCTGTTTGAGCTACTAAAAGAGGATCCATGTTCAAATGGACATAATGATGCCAATGCGCCTTCAATACACTTTGAATGGTGTTTAATAGTGCGCCCATGTTGCAATACACTAATTTAAATGAGGAACGTATAGTGCAAACGGATGCTTCACTTTCTGCTGTTAGTGCAGTCCTGTCTCAGAAGGTTTATGAGGGAGAGGAGTACCCCGTGGCATACTGTAGTTGTATCTTGAATTGCCATGAACAGAATTACACCATAACCAAGCGAGAGTGCTTAGTGGTGATTTATGCATATAAACAGTTTCGAGTCTACTTGTGTCATGAAATCGACCTTGGGCTCCGTTAGTGTGCCAGGCCAACCAGTATGAAGACTGGTGGCCCTTTGCTATTTCGCCTTCATTGGCGTACCAACCCTACAAGTCCTGCGTCCAACCTACCAACTAACCACCAATGGCTTCGCCTTTAGCTCCAGGCGTCCTTGGCGTGTGCCCTGGAAAGTCCTGCCCCTTCCTGGGCAGCTCAGGCACTCCTGCACTGCCCCACCCTCACTACCCTTCACCAACCCATCTGGGCATGCCCCGGCAAGTCCATACCCCTTCTTGGGAGGCTATGGCACCTCCCGCGCTGCACCCCGCTAGGGTTGGAGGCTTTTTAGCTAATCCGCTGGTAGCCAGCTGGCCAGATTCCCGCTGGTTCCTCATAGAGAGGAGGCATGGGAGCTGGCAGCACCGGCCACTCCAGGCGTGATCACCCACGCCTATTGAGGATCTCCTATCCTATCTTCCCCACTCTAGTTGCACCAAGCTACTTCAAACAATCAGGAAAGATAGGCAAATAAGAGATGTTCATTAGGAGGGTATGACTATTTATATAACTTTCAGGGCTACTGCGCTCAAGTACTCTTTGACCAATCATCTGCCAGAAAACCCATCGGCCTCTTGATGCCACAATGCTCTATCAGATCATAACTTCATTCCTTTCATACTCCATAGTGATTCCCTCCAGATCTGCTCACTGATCACCAAATATTAAATTAGTTTAATCCATCCTCAGCATGAGTCGCTGGTTGATCGTATATAAACTTGTAAATGATAGGAATTTGAGCATCCTTGGCATGAGTCGCCAGTGCTCCAAATTAGATGATGGAACCATTCGGATGAGTCATAATGAATTCTACAGCTTTCCGCTGGAAACTCCCACAACGACCTTTGGATGGCATTTTGGCGGCAAACACAGCTTCCTTTAAACCTAAACTCAAACAAACATATAACATTAAATAGTATTAAATTATGCGATTAGCTGGCAATTACACCTGACTAACTGAAACCCTAATATAAATACTATTTAAAGGATTCTTCTGGTTAAAGTCCTGACAACTTGCATGGAGTAAAGTTTAAAGTCGTGATAGATCATGCATCATTGTGCTGGTTGCAGAACTTAAAAGAATCTGAGGGGCAACTGTCCCGATGGGCTCTTAAACTGCAAGCTTATGACTTTGAAATTCTTCACCAACCAGGAGCAAAACGCCAAAATGCCAATTGTTTATCAAGATTGCCAACAATTGCAGTTACGGCAGATTTGAGTGACATAATGTTCAACAAAATGCTCAGTGAGAGTACGATGATGAACCGCCTCAAGTTATCAAGTTACTAGACAGAATAAGGCCCAATACATTTCTAAATGAGGGGAGTTTTATAAGCGTATAGAGGACGTTATTTAGATATCTTAAGGCCGTCCACCCAAACAAATATTATTATGAGTGCACACCGAGCAGTTGGCTATGGTGGAGTCCAGAAAACTCTTGAATTGTTAAGGCCGTGGTATTATTGGGAAAGCATGCAATTTGATGTGCTGGAGACCCTGTCTTGCTGCCACCAGTGCCAGGTGGAGAAGCCGTTCCACCAGAGGACTTCATACCAGTTGGTAAAACCTTACTTTGCTTGGCATACAGTATCTATTGATGTCGTGGGGCTCTACTGACTGGATCTAACCTGTCTAAGTATATACTGGTGGCAATTGACCACTTGTCCAGGTGTGTTGAGGCGCGAGCCATTCAGAATTTGGGGGCAGCTACTGTGACTAAGTTCATAATGGAATGCATCATACAGCATCACGGATGCCCACAGTTTTTTCCTTACCAACAATGAAACCAACTTCACCTCTCACATTTTACACAAGCTCAACAAATTCATGGCCATCCGCAGGGTCCTAACAACCCCATATCACCCTGAGTCCAACAGAATGGTTGAACAGGTTAACGCAACTTTGGTGAATATACTATGAAAGTTGGTTACAGATAGACCCTCTTATTGGAATACCCTTCTTTCTACCGCGGTATTCACCTACAATATAAGTTACCATTCTGCCACGGGAAAAAGACCCTTCCAATTGCTTTATGGATGGCACCCCGCTCTGCCTGTGCTGCTATATGCCTGTGTATAGGACACCGGCGGAATGGAACCACAACAATATTTAGCCACCCTTACAAATATGCTGATTAAGTTACAAACTGAAGTGTACTCGTTCAGCTTAGCCAAAAAAAACAAAAATTAGGCTGCTGATCAGGTACGGCGAAGTGGGCTAACACATTTAAAAAATGGAGATATGGTGCTATTCCACAATCAGCACGGGTTTGGGTGGAAGCACAAGCTTGCAAATATTTGGATTAGGCCATTTGAGATAATAGAAAAAACAGGAGTTGACTCCTATACTATCAAGGATCCTGCAAGCAGTTGTATTATAAATCAGGTGCACACAAAGTTCCTTCGGGCATATAAGCAGTAATATAAGCCCCTATAAAATGAAAAAAAAACAAAAAATATAAAATATAGTAAATAAATATATGTGTAACTGCTGGTGAGGAATTTATTTGAAGATTACCATATGTAAGTTTTATTAAGTTTAATTGGGGTAGTTACTCGAGGTCTTTCACTTTTATGCCTTCATCTTCCTATCTTTTTTTTGCTTCTTGCGGAGTTCCTTTTGTTTTAATTTGATGGGACCTTTGTTTCTTCTTCCGCTGCTTTGAGTGTGCTGTCGCTTCTATGGGCTCGTCTGGGGTTGGGGGTGGAGGTGAAGGCTGCTGAGGTGATAGTGAGGGGGATGACATCCGCTCCAGGGTCACCATGCTAGTTTGAAGAGGGGAGGCTGGTGTCGGGACTAGAAGAGGAAGAGGGACTGGGATTCCAGGGTAACAGGCGAGGTGGTGAGAGCTCATCTGGTTGATTAAGTCAAAACTGTTCTTGCCCCACGAGGAGAAAAGTTTGCAACCACATGCATTGATGATCCTAGGAAATCAATGAGTATGCCAACAGAGTGGGCCATAATCATAAGGGCTAGTGAGTAAGCAAGTGAGTGCCAGCTCGAGGGTAAAGGCTGCGCCCAGCACCAGGGAATCTACAAGGAAGTCCTCCATGCTCAGATACACTATTGGAAAAGGAGTGGTTGCGTTGAATGCTGCTCGCCAGGCCCACTTGAGGGCGGTCTGGTGCTGCTCTATTCCTGAACCTAAAGCAGTTGCAGGATGCAAGATTAAGTTACCTAAGAGCGCCATGATGGGAAGGTACTGCAATGGATCGTTGGTGTTGAGAGCGGTGAAAGATGCAGTGATCCCAGAGAAAAGGCGAGCTAACCAGTTGTTGTCAAAGTTTACCCAGGGATCAGAAGTGGGTAGGAGCGTGGAGAAAGGACCCTACCAGCAGGCTATCACCCACTGCACAAAGCACAGAATCTCTGAATGGACAGGGCCATGGGATGGGGCTCGGCAGGAGACAGAAGCACTAGGCGGCTAAAGCCGCTCACCAGGAGCTGGGCTGCTTCATTATATGAGGGCCCTTGGGTCCGCTCCCCTCCCCAGCGTAGCTGGGCTATTTTATCCCCAAAGGGGGCTCGCAAGAGGCCAAATGTTGATGAATTCAGGAAGAATCTCTTTCTGGGTTAGCATGGTTGTGAGGTCCACATCAGCCTCAACATCATCAGCTGGGGAAAAGGGAACTGGGGAAGAGGGATATGGCCTGAAGCAGGTAACTCTGCACCAAGCCACAAACGGTAGAATAAAGTGAACTCACAGACTCGCAGATGTTGGTGCAGAATGGTTTGCATAGTGGTTGAAGGAAAAAGAGCCATACAGCTTATCGTCTAGTCAAGGGGGGGTAATGTCATGAATCTATATGACTGGACGACAAGCCACCATTATGACCAAGTGGATCCTTGGAGGAATTTCGCCAAAGGCTCAATGGACAGAATCCGCCGAGGGTGTTTCAGAGCTATAAGTAATTGATTGCCTTAGGATGAGGCGATAATGGTTTATAACAGGCCTTATTGGATTGCCTTCAAAATAGGGTGATAAGGTGATGTTGACATTTGACAAAAGATAAATTGGATCGCCTCAAATCAAGGCAATAAAGAATTGAGGAACAACAAGCCATAACCAATGAAAAGACAGTGACACAAAAAACAAATTGAAAGGGTCAGTACTGACTGAAGTTTCTGGGATATCAGTGAAACAAGGGGACTGGAGGAGGAGGTCTAGAGAGGTTTTTAGAAAGAAGAGAAGAGAAAAATAGGAAGAAAGGAAGGAGCGGACTAGAGGAAGATCCGCCAATTTATTGTATTAAAATAAAGAAGTGTTTGGGAAAAACTGTTTCCGTTTTTATTATAAATCAATTGTTTACCAGTGTATCGAGGAACCAGCAATCATCATATCATCTGTTCTAATTGTTCAATGGCCAAAACCTTGTGTGAAGTACTCTTTAACGGGTACATATAAAATCGCCAAGATTCAACACCATAAGAGATGGTATGTTGGAAGAAGTTAGAGGTTTGAAAAGATTAAGCTTAAGTATTTATAACACTTGTTTTTTAATTCTCATAATTTTCCTCTTTTGCCGCTTCTTTTGCTTGAGAGCGTCACAATATGTGTAAGCCATGAGAAGTCTATTGGTATAGTTGCTCATTAGAGTAAACAGTGGGTATATCATGTGAAAGTTTGGTGCATCCAGGTGAAGAGCTAAGGAAAAATCGGCAGAGAGTAGAAAGTCTCTTCTCTACTTCACCTGATCTTTTCCTGATTTTTTATCCTCTTCACCGCATTAACATTTTGTTTAGTGGGCAGTGTAAGGTAAAGAGGCCCCAAAGTCTGCAGTAATGGCAGTTCAGAAGGGAGGAATCATATCTATGGGGTATCTATTGCTCCTCCCTAAAATTATGAGGATTGGATGTCAGATAGTATGTTACTTAAGGAGGAGGACTTAAAATTGGAGGGTTGAAAGCGTCGTCAGGAAGTTTTCTTTCTGAATTCAAGGGCCTGAAAATAGCAGCCAGTCAAGATAGATAGTTTACAATTTTATGCAGGGTACATCATCTGAAAACTGAGACAGTTGCATTGAAGAGCATGGCGTGTGGTTTATGCCTAAGGCCCTCACAAAACTGATGCTGGCCTTAGATACTATGCCTGCTCACATTAGTACGTGAGCTTCTAATGTGAACCAATCACCAAATTCTCTCATCTCTAATTTCTTAAAAACTAGTTGTCATAAAGTCGCATTACATTAGAATCTTTTTTAATGCTTATAATAGCCTCAAAAGTGCTTAGGACACTTGGTAGATCAATGAGCTGTCTCAAATAGCGTTAAACTGATTTGTAAATATGACATCAAGTGTAAAAATTCGTATTTTTGCATTATGGTGGTTTGATACTCCCTCTCATGGAGAGCATGAAGCTCTAAAAACTCATGAATATTATCATCACAATTTAAAATGAAGAAGCCTTGTATAAATGGAATATTATCTCTTTTAAGATTATTGGGTCTCAGAGTAAAATATGGAACCTCTCATATATTAAAGTTCAATCCAATGCGAGAGAGTAGACAGAAAGGGGGACACAATTTGATTCATATGCAGCCTTGTATGAGGTAGCCGTTTCCTCAACTGGCATTACAAGGACTATGGGGAAAATTCCTCTTGAGGAGGAATAACCTTCGTCCCTGGAGCCTTGATTGTATGCAATTTATCATATTTGCCTTCATAGTTTCCTAAAAGCTCTTTGGAAGTCTATCATTTAACTATCATTTAAGTGACAACAACCTTCTTTAGCATCTATTTTGATTTATATATTTTACTTTTAAGGTCTCAGTGATACTTTTTTGGCGTTCAACCTTGCTTAATGTAGTATAACCACTCAACCGCATCATTGAATGTACCCATCATTTAGGAGTACTGTACAAGTCTTTGGGAGCAACCCTGCAGCTTCCTTTGGAGAAATTCCCATTTTGTACTAAGAAAGGAGAAAGCCAGCGGTCGTCCCTCTTTTCATCTTGGGCAACTTAGCCCATGTGGTAGATGGGAGGTGGGTGATGGTGTATCACTTGAAGATCGCGTTGTTCCCCCATGGGAACCACCTGTGAGTTGGTCCAGAAAATCTTGAGGAGTTTGTTGGGAGGTGGCGGAGGCCAGGGGCCATCACCAGCTGAGGATTAGAAGCGATTCTCCCCCCAGTGAGGTTATATCTGGCAGTTCAAGTTCAGCTGATAAGTATAAGTTGATATCTGGCGAAGATAAAATGATTAAATCAGTTTCAAGTTTGGAAATCCCCAACCATTATCCCTTTTGTCACAGGCAATCACAATCCTGTCCCTTATTTGTAAAAGCGCAATAAACCACTTCCCTTATCAAAGGACAGGTCATATATGTTCTGGCAATGGACGCACCCAGTCACCCACCTGACAAAGCGTTGCTGATCAACCAAGTATAGTTATGTAAGAGGGGAAAAATGGTGGCAAAGTTTGAGCACAAGTCGGCTGACCACGCTAAGATTGATACAGCGTCATAAATTTTTTAGCGTGTTGATCTGTATTTTTCAAAATTGCATAACAGCTCCCAATGCCAAATGCAAGCATTTCCATTCCCCTATCCTTCTGTGAGCTTATAAGCCAGTAGATCCCAACAGGTTATTCTGTCACTCCATTTCCCCCTTCAGCCCTTTAGTTCCCTTGAATGAGATACTTAGGAACAAAATTTTATTTGTGAATTTTAGCAGTCCATCAGACTTTAGCAACTATTATTGCCAATCTTGGAAATCACTGGTTGGTGCTCAAGGCTGCCTTACTACTTGCTAACTTTTGGCGGTATTGCTTAGATACGCTATGCTGGTTGCACAAGTTAATCACCTTTGAGCAACGGACTGATGATATGAAGATCGCTTTTTATTAGTAAATAATAGCGATTTAAAAATATGGAACTATCGCCTCAACTAACATTTTTGTTATATATAGAAACGCAAACTATCTCTGCTAACTTTCTCCTTCTTCCACTTCAAAACCATCCCTCTTCCATTCTCTCATTCAGCTATTAATCTTCAATCGTCTTGGTTGATCTTGACCCATCAGCTTAGTAACTCTCTATTCCCTATAATTTATGGTTTCAAACCATCATTAAGACTTTATCGGAATTCCCTTGGTTATAAAACAATAGTACTTTTATTAATTCACTTCACATCAAATTAATCTTCTGCTTAATCTCAAGGCTTGCCTCAACCCATAAAATATGATCAACCAGATATATGGATTAGCGTCCTGTCATACGTTTTTTTGACACTACTGTATCATCCCACAATATGTATGGCTGTACCAGAAATATTTCGCTGGTGTTCTGGATAATCAATCATCCTGAGTTTCAGGCCTGCCTTATTAAAATCAGCACGCTCCATGACATAATGGAGCGACCAAAATTCTCATTTTTCTCCATCCTGCACTTTAGGTGGGGTGATGCATTGGGTTTGTTGTATGAACTGAAGGTACAACCTTTGGTTAGGGTGGTGTCTGCCAAGAGGATTTCCCGCCCATGGATTTGCAGTTTTTGTTCTGCGGTCATAACATATATCCTGCCTCAAACAGTGGGGTTCTACCCTTTGGGCCAAAAGTAAAAGGACCCAGGTTTCCCTTTGTTCCACGAGTTGTCTAGTGGGAATATGTTTTAAGTGTGGGGGTGTTTTTTGTACCTGTTGTCACAGATCTCCCCCTTTTCCCACCGTTTGTTTTCTGAAGATATTATTGTAATTGTCTCTGCTGCTTCTAAGGAGCAGATGAATGTGAATCACTTAATGCTACTTTTGTCTGCAGTACAAGTGGGGGTTAGGTTTTACAAAAAAATTTGATACCACATTTTCTACTCCCAGGGATACCCAGTGGGTGGTTTGGAAAATATCTATGTCCCCAATTATGTCTTACAAAATGGCTAATAAACAAGATCAGACTTACTTTCTGTTCTTTGTAAAGATCCAATAAGGCTATCATGTGGTCTCCGTTGACTCTCTCTTAGACACGTGAGCAGTTGGAAAATTTATGAGCTTGTAAATCACTCAGTGTTGGAAATCAGGGGTTTTTGGATGCTCGCTAGTGCTTTGCACCCTGGATTTCTTTTTTTAGTACTAGATGGTCCCAACCCTTGCACCCTGGATTTCAAAAATATGTGCAGGAGAAATTGAATCTCTACTGTTAAAAAAACTACTTTTGAGTGGACTTTTCCAATCACTCATATAATAATAATTTAATTTTAAATTAAATTTATTTGGGGAAACCTGACCATGGGATGAACACTCCCAATATGTAATAATAACCAAGCACTAATATACACGAGAAGCACCCCAGAGGAGCTAAAGCTGCCTATTGCTGCCAGCGTGTTTTGCCAATTGAAGGAAGAGAAGTATTGCGAGAAGAGGCTTGCACAACAATATTGAGCACATATGAAGGAAAGGGTATGAGGTGTGAACCATATTGGTAACCAGGATGAGACCAACTGACATTGACAAGATGGCAAATATCCAAACAATCAGGCTTAAAAGTGGCCCATAAGGTGAGAATGGAATCATCTCACAGCCTCCTGGAGGGTGGGAGTAGAGTCCAAAATGGTGTCAAGGACAACCGTGTGGATAGTCCACATAGCAATTGCCACCACTAAGGCTCAGAGGAAAGGGCGTATAGGGGAATTCAGGATAAGGGGAAAATTTTCTTAGATAGGCTGAAGGCCTGTGTTTGCTCCTGGCATAAGAGTTTTTGAAACTCACACCAGATCGCTTGTGAAGGAAGGCACACTTCCAGGCGGTGGACCAAAGTCCCATATGGATCACATACAACATATGAAGATTTGGATGCAAAGGCTTGCTCTGCAGTATAATATCTGCTTCAAGCAGCGCCACATATGGGTATAAACCTGTGGCTGTAAAAGAGGGTGGTGGGTGTACTTCCAGATGCCATTCTGGGTTTTTTAGGGAGTATGAGATGTCCAACATGTCAAGATATTCCACTCTGACCAGGGTAGAGGACCTCCTGGGTATCAAATTGTTCACAACGGATTACCCATGTACTTACTGTTTAAATTGTGGAGTAAAAAGACCCCTCTGCTAGGTATGCCTGCTGATTCTGATCCTCCATTCTGCGCTCCTCATATTAAGGAGGATCCTTTTAAAATTGACGGGGTTCCGTGTGGGCCTGCAGCATATGGGTGGGTTGCCATATATGTAAGAAGAGAGTTGGGGTGGGTGGGGTTGCGGAGGCCAAGGGCGCAGGCAAAGTTGGACCATGCCGCACATGGCCAGTGTTGGGTTGGGATGAGGTATTGGTTAATGAAGCAAAACATGTACCCAGAATCCTGGATGCCTGGTCCACGTAGTTGAGCAGGCCCATTCACCGCTTTGTCATGGACCATAGAGGACTTAAAATCGTGCAGGGGATAGGCGACCTATCCAAGCCACTCTTGTAAGAGGGCAAATAAGGAAGAAAAGAAAGATTGGGAGAAAGCGATGGCGAGGGCCGCAAACCATACTTTTGATAGAAGCATTGTGTTGGCAAGCACACTCTAACTGTTAATATGGTTTGTTGATCCCTTAATGACGTGATACAATTTGTTATATTAGCTAGTATTTTGTGTTCCATTATCAAATTGTCCTATTCACCCGCCTTCATCCATACTTCCAGGTGGCGCAATGGGCCCTCAGTGGTGCTGGACACAAAAGGTAGCATGAGATGAGTGTTTTGGGGTGGTCTCCTGGGTAATATGATAATAGACTGAGATATTATGTCCTCTGATTGAGGGGCACCAGGGACCAGTGTGTTCAGTATCTCCCAAGGAAGATGATTTCAGCTTTGGATGCATTGATGGCTGCATTAATAGCCCTGGAGTATCCTCAGAATGTGGACTCCAATGTGAGTGTGTCATGTTTTCTGGACACCCCAACCAAACAATCATCTGAAAATGCAAGAATCTTAACTGGTTCTTGACCTTGCACATGTACACCAGTAAGGCGTAATTTTACAATGCGGAGAAGCAGGTTGAGGCTGTAGTTGTATAATAGTGGGCTCAGAGGATCCCCTTGTCGAAGGCTCCTATGAGGGTGAACCACATCAGTGAGAAAACCTGGTCCTCGTACTGCCATTGTAGATGATTCAGTGAGCATCATTGCCCAACTGAAGAACCGGTGAGGAGGTAAAACTGGTGAAGGCAGACCCTAAGGTAGTCCCAGTCGACCCTGTCATGCTCTTTTTGTTGGTCTAAGAACACATGCTCCTCAGTAGCTGTCAATTGGCATACATTAGCCACAGTGTGTATATTGTCTTAAATTGACCTTTTGCAAATAAAGCCAAATTGCTCTGGGGATATTACTCAGATGCAATGACTCCAAAGCATTTGCTATATCTTAGTTAATAGTTTAGTATCGGTTTTAGTGAGGTAAATAGGGTGCCAGTTTGCCAAGTATAGCTTATCCCCCTTCTTGAACAACGTTGCCAAATAAGCCCATTGTTCTCCATAGAAGAGACATGTCTCTAAGAGACATTTGTTCATTCAGGATATCATTAGGGAGGATATTAATTGATATATTTCTTTTAAAACTCATAGGGAATACCATATGGACCTGGGCTCTTCATTTGTGGTGCAGTTCAAATGGTGTACGAGATTTTTTCTTAAGTTATTATATTCATAAGCTCTCGATATCAGAAGATAATGCATATGTGGGCACAAGTGAGAAATTCTTTCATTACATTTCGATTGACTGGGTTGGCCCTGTATAACTTGGAATAATATATTTGAACTTTGGTTGATACTTCAATTGGCCTTTCTGCGATGAATTTGTCCAAAGGTCTTACCTGTGGCATGCCAAGCTTTGGCACAGGGCGGAAAGTTGGCGGACAAAATATGCAGAGCATTTTTTGCCCATGGTAATAGTCTTTGCTTTATATCGGACACAAACGTGATGTTTGTGTTGTATGATCAGCACGTTCAGATGAGCCGATACTTCAGCCCATTTACAACCCCAAGCATGGGCTGTACACTGCCCTGGTGATATTATTCTCCAGGTGGTCCACCTCCACTAAGGCACGTTTAATGTCTGCCAAGGCAGCCCAAGAGTGCCATAACAAAATGTGGCATGCTTGGGATATTGCATCTGTTTTGGATGCTGACCAGGTTGACAGGGTTCTGCACAGAAAGGAGTTTTGAACTCCTGTTTCAATGCAGCGGTGTCCCTTCAACTTAAGAATGTGGGTAACGTTAGATCATCTGGGCGAAGTTTGCTCCATTTAGGTGTCTGTGGCACCAGACTTGACAAAGAATGAACTGAGACCATCCTGTGGTCCAAGAAAACAATTTTCATCATTTCAAAGTACGAGAACTGGGAGCAAAAATACAGTGGGGCAAGTATAAAATCTATGCGGGATGCAGACACCAGCTGCTCATTGTGTACATGGGGACGTGACATGTTGGGTAGTAATGGTGCTTTCTTAGGGATGGTATCAAAAAGCCCAAGATGGCTTTCATGACCCAAAATTTAATATGTACCTGCAGTGGAGTAGGCGCGGTTATCCAGCTTTCAGTAGTTGGGTAGTCCCAACAGTTTAGGTCGCCAATCACAAAGGATTTGGATGGGAGGGGGAGGAGGCCACGACCAATATTAATTCTTATTAAACTTGTGCACAGGTCAGGGCATAGATGTCAATTATTGTGTGCACTTCGGCATCCCATGTAAAGGTCATGGTGAGCACAAGTCCATCAAGATGTGTTGTTTTTCTAAAACTTTAAAATTGCGGTTCACCCATATCAGCACCCCACAGTGTGGCGACCAAAAGGATTGGGAGGGAAGGAGCATGGTTGGTCATGTGTCCTTGGCACCTTGCAGACAGTGGGTTTCCTGGTTTGCCAGGATGTCCACAAATAAATTATATTTAGTAAACTCAGTTTTTAGCCTGGGATGGAGAATCCTTGAGTCTGGCTATATTCAGAATTCCTATCGTAAAAGATACCCCATCACTCCTTAGGAGTGAGGGGAGGGCACCTCAGGCTCTGCCGCTCCTTGCTGCCATTCAAGCTCAGTCATCTAATCTTGTAGGCGAGTGTTTGAGGATGACGCATCATTGGGTGTATAGGTACTATCTATGAGGGTGTTTTTTCTGTGAATTTGTTTCTTTTGTTAACTTTTTGCTCTTTGCATTTTTTGAGTTACTGGGGTTTTTCAGTGCATTGTCAAGTATATCCAACAATTCTTCCCCAAAAACTCGCCTAATTCTGGGTTGGAAAATCTGCTTGCGTTTGTTATGCATAAATCCTGTGGGTGTGTACCAAGCGCATTTTGTGGGTACCAGGGCTGGGTCCCCCCATCTGATTGGATGGGAGTTTATAACTTCACCAAAGAACAAAGCTCAGCCTGGTAAGAATGAATCTGGGCAAAGGGTATGGCGGAGGCCGCCGTGGCTGCTGCCTTAGCCTGTGCTTTTGCGTTGCTGTTTTTCTTTATTATACTTTCTTGTGGGGACACAGGTTTTACATGGATATAGCACCCCTAGTCACCCCATGGGAAGGCGACACTATAATCTAATATGGGCTCACTTTGTCTCTCTCCCATTGCTTCCAAGAAAGCTTCTTTCTGGATAATTCCCTCTTTGGCGGTACAAGTGTGTAACCTGTGCCCAAACGCCTGACAATGAGTGATAATGGCAGTTCACAATCAACTGTTTATTGGAATGTTGAGTCTGTTGCTTGTTAATGGTGAGTGTAGCGGTATGTGGGTTTTGAGTTAAGTCTTCAGCTAACCCTGAAAATGGGGTGATCACCATGATAGCCTACCTGTGCTTAGTTCAGGCATAAGTAATTTTTTTGCATTTTGAAGGAACTGATTTCTCCATAGCTTTGAAGTCCTGTTTTGAAATGACCCTTGAGGACTTCTTGCTTATTGGTCATGGTAAGAAAAATGATATGATACAAAAACTCGATTAGACTTTGTCCATCACTTGCGCTTAGTTTCAACCACCTGTTGACCCTCTGGGAGGCCAACCACCACACGCACCTGTGCAGCTGTGTCTGCTGCTTTCGCTGTTTTAAACCTGAGATCCAACCAGCTGTGGGTCAATGAGTGTAATGTTATGTATACAGCTTCTGGGAGGTAGGTGCGTATGTACTCCCAAAACTTCTCCCAAAGAGCTGTTGAATTAATGTCCAGATAAACTTGGACCCCAAATTCCACTGACTACAATGATTGTGAGTGTGAATGTCTTGAAATACTGGTTGCATTTAGTTTACCATTCCTAATTTACGGCGAAACATTAACCTCAGTATTTTTTGTTTTTATCAAGGTCATAAGTGTCCCCAGGGCGTTTTCAAACTTTAGGGAGTGAAAACACCAAATCTGTGCCTTTCACCACACTCACCCGAAACCTTACTCAGCATTGGACACATATTCATCTCCACTTGCTGATTATCAAACTTTATCTGTGCTGAATTGAATAAGGTGCAATTTGTGATTGCAACGGGAAAGAAAGCATCCCTTATATAAAAATATAAAACCACAATAATACTAAAAAGTTGGCCTTTATATAGTTTAGTAGTGGGCGCAACAGGTTGGAAAAAGAACCCTGTTATAATCTACTTTTTAGAATATAAGTTAACTTGGGGCTCAGACCAAGATAGATATAGATTCAAAAATCAAACTAAGTAGTTTATTTATTCAAGGTAAGAGATCAGGGGATGAACATTACCGAACTATAAAATAAAATCA
Source organism: Massospora cicadina (assembly GCA_022478985.1). Taxonomy (NCBI): domain Eukaryota; kingdom Fungi; phylum Entomophthoromycota; class Entomophthoromycetes; order Entomophthorales; family Entomophthoraceae; genus Massospora; species Massospora cicadina. The sequence continues at coordinate 40,301 of JAKSZP010008132.1, read as the reverse complement.
AAACTAACTTAACTAATTGATTCAAACAAAACGCCCAAATAAGCGGATTAAATGAAACACACTGAAAAAACATCCACCCAGGTGGGCAGAAGAGACCGCTTATCCCTCCATGGTGGAAGGGGCAGGGGGGATTGGAGGCTCATCTTCAGCAGCAGCTTCCTCATCCCAGAGTAGGGTATGTGTTAAGGTGGATAGCAAGGGCTTCAGGGCATTGGCGGCATGTGGTTCAATATTAATGATTGTTACTTCTGAGAAATTGCCCTACGAAAATGGCAGTGAACTATATTTGGCTAAAACTTTTTTAGCTTTGATGTTGGTGTCTGGTAGTTTAATGAATGTGGCAATATTGGTTTGGGTAATTTTAACATTAGGATTCCGTGCTACAATTACCACGTTCTGCATAATATCATTGACATTTTTGTTATTTGATTCATATTAACCTTAGTTTTTGGAGTAAGATTTATGTGGATAATAGGAGGTGGAATACCACCTGTGAGCATAACCACTGATTTATTGGCAGCTTTGCAGAGAGGACAACAATCTAGTGTGGCAGCTGCTTCTACTGCAAGCTGGTGGTCGCTGTAGAATGATTTGGCATTTGGCTGTGGAGCATATAAACGAGGGGGGAATTTGGCGTCCCATTCTTCATTACAGAAACGCTCAATTTGCAGAGATGATTCTTCAATGAAATTACCTGATTCGTCAGATTTCAGCCAAGAACTCCCATGGGTTCTGGTTGAATTGAATTGGGGAATCAGTGTATGGTTGAGGCTTGGTTGATTCGTTTGAAGATGCTTGGGATTGAACTGGGGTCAAACCTGTGCTTAATTGGATGGTGCGTTTGTGGCACTGGGGTGAGGAGGAGGCTGATTGGTGGCTGCAAGTGCAGCTGCAGCATCAGGATTTGGGGAGGGGGAGGTAGGATCATACCACATACCAAAACTTGTGTGGGGTGGGCGGCAGATTAGAGGCTGGCAGACAAAAAAGCAGCACCGTTGGAAGCAGTTAGAGATGGGAACTTGTTTTTTTTGTGGTCCAACTTGAAACAGGATGGGCAGATCGTCCATCAGCCCTCGCCGCAAGCCCAGAATGGATGGGGGCAGAGGGGATAATGCACAAGAGGGAATCAATGGGGCAATTTTGTTTGATTCAGGGCTGATCATGGCATACACCTGAGGCCCAGCGAGGCGTGTGGCCCCATTTGGGACCACAAATTGCAAGATGGGGTTAGAGCCATAGGCTGCCAAAACTTCCATCATCTCCTCATAGAGCACCTCAGGGGGAAGGTGGGTGGGTAAACCAGTGAACTGAACCACCAAAGTGGTGTCCGCTGGGAACCAAGTCTAAATTGTTGGGAGAGGGGTACACTGGAAAGCCAAGGGCACAGTTGCTGCAGTGGCAGAATCAGCTTCACAGGTGAAGCTGAGATCAAAATACCCCTTATAGGGGCGGAAGTCAATAAATGTGGCGGGACGCATCACCACCTGAGCCATTTTGATAATGGCTTGTTCATGGTAGGGGAAAAAGTTTCCCATATCCAACCCTAAGGCCAAAATACATGTTGCTCCGGGGGAGCACCAGGGGGCAACGGGTCACCACTTGGGTTTGAGTGAGTGGGCGTCGAGATCCTTGGAAGGAATGAATCATCCAAGGGTATTTGTATGACTGTGTAAGCCTGTTCAAATGCGTTTTCCTGTCAGATGGATATTGGCAGAGGGTTTTCGCCGCTGCCCCACACTGGGGCAGCTGGTGGGGAATCAGAGTACATTGAAACGAAATGATGGCGGGTGATCAAGTTTTACTTTTTAATCCATATAATTTTGCTCAGAAAGTTACACTAAGCGGAAAACTTCAGGCTATTTATAAATATGAATTGTCAACTTATCAGAGCTTTTAAACTAACCTTGCTTTTCATAAACAGCTGATGGTGGGTCAATTGTAGGCAAAAAAAACCCATGGGTTATGTATTTGATATATTTAAACCAATCACCGTGATAGAAAATAGTTGCACCTTGGGGGACCCCTGATAAGCCTATAGAAAGGGTGGTACCTGCATAAGTGCTTGATCTGAACTAGAAGTGGCCTGGGGAGGAACCTCCAATGGACTCCCCTGATTTAGCTGCATAGTTGGTAAAATTTGCTTACAAAACTTGTCTATTCGGCCAAGTATTGATAATGTATTGCCCAAATTCAAAGGGCTCCACCAAGTATTGACCAGGGTCTTTTGGCAGATTTCGTCCTTAATTTAATCCTTATTATGAACTGGAACACTCTTTTTACAAATTTGGACTTGTAATTGTCTGGCATTACCCCTTCAAAAGTGTTAGGGAAGAGTAAAGGCGCAAGAGCTGGTCATGTACACGGTTAACAGTAACTCTGGTAGCCAGTGATTTTAAAGAGTACTCATCCCTTTGCGTATAAGTAACAACAAAAGGGCCTTCCCAGATAGACCCAAGCTTCTTACTTCTAAGAGTGATACGATTATGGTAGTATAGCACCAATTCTGACACTTTGAAGGTAGGTAGAGGGTGCCAAAGCTTGTTAGCTGCAAGACCCTCTTTAGTGACTGTCTTTTCCAAGTTGGGACATTGCTTCTGATTGCTATTAGTGATGTTCTTTGTTAACTTATTCTTAGCTTGATAAGTACAAGTCTTATTGGATAAGATATCTATGGCTAGTAATGCTAGCAACTGGGTTCTCACCAATACTTTACTCAGAACAGCGACATTTTAAGGATTCAGTGATAGCTGATAAGGTAAGCCATTAGAGCACTGGTAAGTAAAGATCTTAGTGAAGAGGGCCAGAAGTGTCCATTTTTCATAAAATAGAGACCAGGGTCCCATTAGCTCTTTCCACGGTACCATTGGTGAGGAGTTATAGGGGGCTGAGAAAAGCTGCTGTGTTCCTATGGAGGTATCAAGGATCTCCATCAAGCTGGAGGTAAGATTTTTTCCTTTGTCACAGAGCAGGACCTGGGGACAACCATGGCGAGAAAATATATATTGATGAAGGAATGTAGCCGTGGTTTTGGCATTTGAGCAGGAAGAGCCACAGCCTTAATCTTTTGGTAAAATGATAAATTCTAACCAAGATATAACGATTTCAACCAGAGGTTTGAGGTAGAGGCCTACCACATCTAGACTTAAGGTGAAAGGGTTGTTAAGTCATAGTGGGTTAATACCGATACCTGTTCTTGTAACTGGATTTCTTCTTGCAGGTCAGAAAGGCATCTGGGACTTCATTTATTGTTTCCATGATGCCCTCCCAGCAATATCTCTCTTTAACTCACTCATAGGTTTTCCATACTCTGCTATGCCTTAGAAGGGTATGGGACTCCAAAATCATGGTACTCGCTCAGATGGTCTGAGATTGGTCAACCAAATCACCCCTAAATTCTTATACAACTTCTCGCTTTCCACCTTGGTATTGTGGTAGTGTAAAGCTACTTTTTTCTCTCTGACAGGTTCATCCTCATCTTCCCAGGCTTTGGGGGTCATAAGGGGGTCGTGCAGCCTCTCAGCTTCACTATTGTCCAGGTAAAGGGTAGGAAATCAAGTCAAGCCATCAACGTTCATATGGCGGGTTCCAGCTCTGTGCTCAATCTTCATATTATAGTGTTGGAGCTTTAAAGCCCAGTGAGCCAACTGCCCAATGGGTCCTACATGTTTTGTAATCAATTCAGGGAGGCGTGGTCAGTGACTACAGTGTAGGAAGTTCCATATAAGAAAGGGCGGTAATAAGTTACAGCCAGCAGGACTACGAGGCACTCCTTCTATGTGAAGCTATAATTACGTTCAACTTTGGATAACGTCTTGCTGAGATAGAAGACCGGGTGATCCATGCTGTTAGCATCCATTTGAGATAAAATGGCCCAACCGCGTGGTCAGAGGCATTGGTAAACAAGAGGAAAGGTTTACCATAATCAGGATGGCGCAGGATTGGACGCTTTTGCAACAACTGCTTTAGTGTCTCAAAGGGGGCCTGTTGTTCAGCTCCTCAATGAAAAGAGACATTCTTAACCAAGAGCCAGACAAGAGGCTCACTTGATTTGGGGAAATTGCTTAAATCGGTGGTAATACCTCATCATACCCAAGAATACCTGGATATTGTTCTGATTTTTGGGAGCAAAATATTTTTTATATGGCCTCAACCTTGTCAAGGAGGAGTTGATTCCCATCCTGTGAAATGGCGTGTCCAAGGAAATCTAATTTCCTCTGGAAAAATTGTGCATTTGGAGGTCTTTAACTTGATGTTGGCCTCACGTAGGCGCTGAAACACTTCCATCAGGTGAGCAAGATGTTTGTTGAAGGTTTTTGTGATCACCATGATGTCATCGAGATAAACAATGATGAAACCTAACTTTAGATTCTGCAAGATGTGGTCCATGTCTCGCTGGAAAGTTGTGGGGGCGTTGTATAATTCTTGAGGTAGTTGGTAGGTTGGAAGAGACCCTCACTGCAGATAAGAGCGCATTTCTCCTGGTGTTGGGGAGAGAGGTCCATTTGCCAATAACCGCTAGCCAGTTCCATGGTGGAGAAGAAGTTTGAGTCAAAGAGTTGAGCTAGACATCATCAATTTGGGGGATAGGATAACTATCATTCTTGGTGAGGTTGTTCAGTTTACGGTAGTCCATAACTACCCAATGAACTTCGTTTTCTTTTTTATCAGTAGAAGTGTGAATGACCAAGGGCTTTAGGATGGCACCATCACTCAATGTCCAACAACTGTTTTAGCTCCGTCTGCATCTGTACCTCCTCAACTTTTGATTTTTGTTGGGTTTAGATTGGATGGGATAAGCACTTCAACATTGATAGTGTGAGTCCAACCCTTCATGTGCCCATAGTCAGTAGCTGAAGTAAAGAAGATATCACTATCAGACTCCATAAAACTGTGAACTTTAATAAGCTCTTCAGTGGTTAGATCATCAGATATCTAACATTGGGCAAAGTACATAACGATTAATCAACAGGTAGGCCCATATCCGCCATAGACCCAACACAATGGACTTACTTGATGTCCTCAAGGGTATCAGAAGGCCTCTTTTCAATTTCCTGATGCTTTTTACGACCATTTCCTTTGTAGCGAGATTCCCCAATAAGAGAGTGATCAGTCGCCGATAAACTGGGTCTAGCACGCCTGGCAAGACTCTAGGCTTAAGACGGCTAGCTCTGTCAATGCTGTTTAGGTGAGATTAGAAAGTTGTGGGTGATTTAAAAGATAATTTTCGTCTCAAATACCCGTTGTTCACCCGCCTTGATTACTAACTCTTCAGACGCATAGAAAGGGATACCCTCTATAGCATCCACTGATTGAAACAACATCTTGGTGTTGCATCCTGCCGTTGTATAGTGTAGGGATAAGGCGGATGAGGGGTACTCAACTGTGCAAGCTTAATCTTTTTTAGTGAGATCTTTTTTTTAGTACTAGATGTTTTTTAGTGAGATCTTCATTAGTTAGAATTTGAGGAACCATGTAGTTCAGAAGGGAGATATAGCCTTGTTTCAAGTTAGTAAGCCTTCATATTCGAGCATAAACTGGGTCCCAAAAAGTAGATTGTATGTATTATTGGTCAAGGCCACCACTGGAGCCAACAAGGTATGCTTCCCAAAACGAATGGGCAGAGAAGAGTATGTCCCAATGGCACAGGACTTGTTTAATCCCGCAGTTCCAAACTCATGGGTGTAGTCTAGGTCAGGGGCCAGCTTAATTTTTTAATGAGCTTAGTTGACACAATGTTCACTGAGGACCCAGTGTCGAGGATTTCCTAACCCAAACTCCATTAACAACGACCTCCACTTTACTTAAAGTTCCTCCCAAGGTGGGGGGAAGAGCGAGGACCTCCTTTAGACAGAAAGTTGAGTCAAGTCGTTTGCCCGTTTCAGGGTATTTCTCCTGGATAGACTGCAAGGTATTAACACACTGAGTAGATCAGATTAGTGAGTCAATGAGCTGGTCAGTATCACTGGCAGTGTCAATAAACTCAAGACCTCTCAACACTTGTCGGAGATAAGTTTGGCAGGGGATCTTAGCACAATCCACTCACTCTGGGTTCAAATGGTCAGGTACCTCCACTTCACCTGGGGCTCCTAAAACATAATGACTCTTCTCTTTGCCATACCCTTCAGCTTTCTCATCAGAGGGATTATTGATGCATTTTAGTGAGCTCATAGGAGGTGCGGTAGGGTCAGGACTTCCCTTATGGCATGATAGGTCCTGGGGTTGCTCTACCACCTTAATAACTTTTGTGGGAGGCTTTAATTTGTCTTGCTCAATTTCAACCTTCAAAGTAGGGGGTTTGTGCTGCCTCATGGTAACAGGTTTTGACTAGAGTTAGCTGGATAAGAGGTCAATGGAGATAGCATCATGGAAATTCATGCTTTATCTATGTCATCTTTGGGTCAATCAGTAGCTGTGTGTTTAATTGTAATAAGCGGTTTAGCTTTTTGACCTGGTCATTTAACCTATTGTCAGTGGGGTTGATTACCAAGCGAGAAAGGGGTTTGGGCTTAGGAGCAGGCTTTGAAACCACTTGAGTGGCCGCTTTGTAGAAAAGGATGGGCAAGGCAAAGGAATGACTGCTTTCACCAACTGGGTTTTTTTGCTGAAGCTAAAAGGGAGCGCTACCCCATCAAAGCCATTACCATCTGTTTGTTGTTATAGGAAGAAGAAGTAGTTTGTGATGGCAACTCCACAGGAGCAGGTTTCCAGAGGGAAGCAGCCATAGTGTAGGCTAAATTAGTCGGCATAGATGCTTGGCTCAGAGACCCTTGCATAGGGTCAAGTTCATAGATATCAGCCACCCCTAGAAAGGCTTCCTTGAGATCTCGCACATTTTTTTAAGAGCGCTTTATGGAAGAGATATTAATTTCTAAGGGGGGTGGAACGCCAAGCCAGGCAAGATAGCCGCAATATCATCGTCTAGGGGAGCATTTTCTGCAAGCATTAAAGGGTGAGTATTTAGTAAAAGCGTTTAGCAAAAGAGGAGGTTGATTCTCCCAGTTTCAGGCTAAGGCACATAAAGGCCTGTTTTTGCCTGTTCAAACTTGTGGGGAGCCTAATTCCTCAGTGAGTGCTTGCTCCACCTCCGCCCATGTGCTGAAGGTGGCCATGTGCGAAACCATTATCTCCTGAGCTCCACGACTCAAGCGGGGAAGGAAGTACTTAATTTTGATATGGTCTGTTGCTCCTTCCATAACAACTTCATACATAAAGAGGAAAGAAGCAACACTTCCCTCACATGGGCTAAACTTGTCTTTACAAGGGGGTTTATGGAATGAGTGCTGCTCGAGCCTTTTGAGGCGAGACAAAGCATAGGCTTTCTGGAGCTCAAGAGTGGCTAGCTGGGGTTTATTTCCATAGGGAGGAAGTGAGGGTTATTGACCCTACCAACCTCCATTTTATTGTTTTTTTGTGATGTACAGAATCCCCTGTAGTGAGCACAACTTGTTAATAATAAGGGGTTTTTAGATGCTCGCTGGTGCTTTGTACCCTGAATTTCAACAATATGTGCAGGAGAAATTCAATATCTATTGCTAAAATAACTAGTTTTGAGGGGACTTTTCCAACCACTTATATATATGTAGATTTATTGTATTTAAAAGCTGTTTTTATATTGTTTATCAGTGAGTGCGACAGGTTGGAAAAAGAACCCTATATAATCTATTGTTTAGCATTTAAATTAACTCAGGGCTTTGATTGAGATAGGCATAAATTTGATATTAACTTCAAGCCTAGTTTTAAAATATGGGTTGTTGAGCTATCAGAGCTTTTGAACTCACCTTGCTTTGCTGAAACAGCTGTTAAAGGGTCAATCATGGGAAAAATGAACACGTGGGGTGATGATATGATATATTTTAACCAATCACCATGAGAGAAAATAGTTGCACCTTGGGGGACCCCGCTAAGCCTATAAAAGGGGTGGTCCCTGCATAGGTGCTTGATCTGAACTAGAAGTAAGCTGTGGAGGAACCTCTGATGGACTCCCCTGATTTAGCTGCATAGTTGGTAAAATTTACTTATCTGAGCTTGAGCTATTTGGCCGAGTATTATTAATAAATGTATTGGCCCAATTTAAAGGGTTCCACCGGGTATTGGCCAGGGTCTTTTGGTTGATTTCATTACTATTTTTGTCCTAATTTTAACTGAACACTATTTTTCACATAATTGTAATTGTAATTGTCCAACTCTCAGGATTAGGATCTATATATTGATGTAGGTCCTCAGTTTTGGGGTGCACATAAGCCTCACTGACTTGCTACATGGTGAGATGCCTGATACCATTATCAGTGAATGATTTTGGATTCTGAGGTTGTCTCACCTCTGTGCCAAATTTTTATTCCCCATTATCCTTGGGTTGGTTGGTAGCAACAGCAACAGATTATTAACCTAGAGCCTAACCTTTTGATTTTTGAGAATTTGCATGTGTGTGGCAAGCTTCAGCTGATTTATACCTTTTCCCCTTCTGGAGTGGTGGGGTCTATTGTTTCAACTCCTTCCTCTATAGCGTTGCTGGCGTACTTTACTTACAGATCAAGCCATTGAAAGAACACTTTTAATATCAAGAAAGCCAACCGTCTCCCTCCCACTCCAAGTATGATCTAAACTTCAGGCTGACAGTAAATCTAATCAATATTAATTGTCCTCTGTACCCTTTATACAAAGCAGGAATACAAGCCCTGGAAGTGTGGTTGAATGATATGCTTGCAAAAAGGTGGGAGTTTAAGCAATACTCTACTTTTCTTTTCGCATAGTTTTCACCCAGTAGTCAGACAGAACGTTGCACCCTTGCGTGGACAATGGGCACCCAAATAATATTACTATTCATGATCCCTCCCCCTCAAGCAAATTATTATTCAGGCAACTGTTAAGTCACGGGTGTTTTTAAGCTTGATTTTGTGAGTGTGTTTAACAAAATTAGGGTAATGGAAGGCTAGGAATGACTTACGGCAGTCTATACTAGATGAGGAATTTTTGATCTCTGTGTATGAAGTTCAGCTTTTAAAAATCACACTACCCATTCCAGCAGATGAACAATGACGTTCACAGTGATCTTCAGTTCAACTAAGCGGTGGCTTATATCAATGTATCCTTGTACATTCCACCACTCCTGAGCAGCATCAGAAGGACCTGGAGGTTGTGCTGGTTGCATTTCACAAAACCTTTATATAAAACCCTCTAAGTTCAAGTTTTTCAGAGATGTTTTTACCTTTATAGATAACTTGGCCCTGAAGCATCGTTACACTATTCCTCTCAGAAAGCTCTAAGCAATCCTCGCGTGGTCCACCCCTAAACCCAAAAGCAGTTTTGGATCATCTTGAGCACAATCATATTTCTATGAATTTTTACCCCACCCTTTCAAAGCTGACTGCGCCGCTGCATCCCTTGATCAGGAATAATATTCCATTCTGATGGATGGAGGAATGCCAATGGGTGTTTGATGCCATCAAGAAGGTATTCATGGCACCTCCCATTCTCAAACACGCTGACCCCATCAAGCCTTTCATTGTAGCACGTGATGCTTCACTGACTGCCATAAGGGGAATTTCTGCTTTAAGCACATGACGGAATGAAACATTTAGTTGTTTATTTTTTGCATAAGTTCATTTTTGTCTGAACTGTCCTGGGCTATTTACTATAAGGAGTTGTCAGCCTTGGTGTGGTCACTTATATATTGGCAGTACTTCTTTCAGGGCGCACGGCATTAAGTGATGTGCAGATGGATCGTCAGGCCTAATGTATTTCCAAAAGAGGCAGAAGCTGGCACATTTTCAAGCTCTGACGTACTGTGACCTCTACAGTTTTCTTTTAAAATAAGAAATGATCAACGATTATTGGAATGTACTCCCCAATTTGTTGAATAAAAATAATTCTTTGAGTTTAATGGAGGAGGAAGGATAGGAGCTAACCATATAATTCTGCTGGCCCAGATTCTAGTTATTGCTCCTTGTCAAGACAAGGGGAATAAACCCAACCGTCCTTTAAAGTAAAGGGCAACTGAAGCCCTAGGTAAAGGGTACTTTCTAATTTGTTTTTTATAAAAGTCTTCACTCAAGGGAAAAACTTCTTTAGCGGCGTATCCAGATTTCATTCACTAATAATATAGTGGCAAGTCAAAATTTTGGAAAAAAGAACTTAATCTTGCTTTACTTAAAATAAAATTATATGTGAGATCAGAGAATTATTGTCAGGGAAAATCTTCAAGTTCTTCCAAGATGAGATCTATATAAATTTGCTTTGGGGATTTTGCGACATTCTGGTTATTTCTATCAAACAGTAAGCAATTGCATATATTAGATTTAGAGACCAATTTTGGAGGCTCAGTAAAGTTATTTGGGGATAATCCACAACAATAATTTTGACTAAACCTTTAGATCAGGTTTAAATATTGTTATCAGAACTAATTAAACCTTCAATTTGATCTAAAATTTTGACTACGCCCCCTAGATCTTGTCCTAGGGTGATGAAGGGCAGAATAAAAAAGACTGTGTGCTATATTTATCACAGTCCCCTGAGAGAACTCCACAATAGAGTGTTCACTTCATCATCTATAAAGAACTTTGTAGGGTCCTGACCATCTATTTTCTAATTTGTCATTGCGTCCACCAGGTCAATGATGATAGAAAAAGACTAAATCACCCAGTTGGAAGTTATGCAGAGGAGCATTCTTATTGTTAAACTAATTACATTATCTGGTAATGGTAGAGAAATTTTTTAAAACCATGGCCTGAAGTCAGATAACATATTAGAAAGTTTTCTCATTGCAACTTGATGGCTTTAGAGGGGGAGGCTTGATCCAACATGGCTTTCAATTTAGAGTGCTTTTTGGGATTTTTGCATACAAAGTTTAAAAGAGAGAAAATTTAATATGTTGATGATAATTTATTTTATAGGTAATAATTGTACAAAGCAGATAATGCAACTAGTGTAGAGGGTCATTAAGGCCATTTTCTGGAGGGTTGAGGTTGATGTACCAATTACATGCTCTAACATTACATTGATTGCTGGATGGTAAAGAGTGGAAAACTCTTGAATGGACCTTATTAATTTAGTTAACTCATTTACCAGTCATGATTGAAAATTCTGACCATTAACATAGAAACAATGTGAAGGCACCAATGTTGGGTAAAACGAATTTAGAGTACATGGTAGTAGCTCTTTCTGGTAAGGAGGGTAGGGATAAAGCTTCAATCTACTTGGTTATATGATCAACAGCCAGAATAAGGAATCAATGGCCATTAGATGCTCGAGGGAGTGTTTCAAAACATCAATACTTATAGTATAGAAGGGCTCACAGGGTGGAATTATTGGATATTAAGGTTGGGGAGCAGGTCTAGACTAACTTTTCTATAAATAACAGGACTCTAATACATTTATAATTGAGAAGAGCATTCCATCCCAGTAACTCAAGGTCTTGAGCCACTGGTGAGTTTCCCAAATTACTCTTTGGCTAACTTGCAGATGTCCTTCTAGTTTAAAATCTGTGCAAGCTGAAGGTCAAATGTAGGGTACCCATTTTTGTGACATGAGTTTGTATTGGTTACCATCCTTATTCTGGATATTAGACGACCTTTTCACTGTTATTTTAATAGTCAGGGGCTCATTTTTACATAAATGATGTTGGTTATAAGATTTAGAGTTAATCTTCCTCAGGGTCAGTTATAATTAGTGTGAGTAACCTGAATTGACAATCTGCATATTAATGTATTGCTCTGGCTGATGAATAATGAAAAAGTCATAGTTTTGAAGTTTTAAAGTTTATTGGGCCAATCTTCCATCAAACTTTAATATGTTGGAGCCATTGCAAGGAAGCATGATAAGTAATTTTTGAAAAATGGTTCTAAATAAATAAGGTGGAAATTCTTAATGGCTAAGTAATCCAAACCCTCTCGCTCTGTAACACTATTTTGTGTTCATCTTAGACAGGTTTTTGCAATAATAAGCAATAAGATGATCCACCTGATTTTTCATGCAGAAATATAGCTTCTATAGCTATATTCTAGCATTTATGGAAAGTAAAAATGGTTTTTCAAAATGAGGATGCACAAGTACAGGAGAATAGAAGAGAGCTACGTGTGATAACTTTCTTTCCACTCTGCGTATCTTTCTGAAAAATTATACAGATTATAAAGTAAAGCCCTAGTGTCTGCCGTAGTCTTAATCCAATGCCCTCAGATGCCCCACCATCTGCCCCAGTGTGGGGCAGCGGCAAAACCCCCTGTCATTTTCTATCCAACAGGAAAATGCGCTCAGACTGGCTCACACAGTCATAACAAACCCTGGAACAGTTTGTTCCTCCCAAGGATCTTGACGCCCACCTCACTCAAACCAAAGTGGTGCCCTGTTGCCCCCTGGTTCTCTTCTGGATCAACATGCATTTTTTCCTTAGGGTCAAATATGGGAAACTTTTCCCCTACCACGGCCAAGCCATTATCAACATGGCTCAGGCGGTAATGCGTCCTGCCACACTTATTGACTTCCGCCCCTATAAGGGGTATTTTGATCTCATCTTCAGATGTGAAGCCGATGCTGCCACTGTGACAACTATGCCCCTGGTTTTCCAGGGTACCACTCTCCCAACAACTTGGACCTGGCTCCCATCAGATACCACTTTGGGTGTTAGTTCTCTGGTTTACCCACCAACCTTCCCCCTGAGGTGCTCTATGAGGAGCTGATGGAAGGTTTGGCAGCCTATAGCTCTAACCCCATCTTGCAATTTGTGGTCCCAAATGGGGCCACACGCCTCGCTGGGCCTCAGGCGTATGCCACAATCAGACCTGATCAAACAAAATTGCCCCAGCAATTTCACCTTGCACTTTTATCCCCTCTGCCCCTGACCATCTATTCTGGGCCCACATTGAGGGCAGATAGACAATCTGTGCATCCTGTTTCGAGTTAAACCACTAAAACACAGGTGCCCATCCCTAGCTACTTCTGATGGCGCTGATTTTTTTCGCCAGCCTCCAATCCAATGCCATCCTGTGCCAGCTTTGATATGGAGTACAATCCTACCTACCCTCCCCCAAAGCCTGATGCTTCAGCTGCACTTGCAGCCACCAATCAGCATCCACCTCACCCCAGTGCCACAAACGCTCCATCCAATTAATCACAGTATTGACCCCAGTTCAATCCCAAGCATCTTCAAACGAATTAACCAAGCCTCAACCATACACTGATTCCCCAATTTAATTCAACCAGAACCCATGATTAGCTTGGCTAAAAATTGACGAATCAGGTAATTTCATTGAAGAATCATCTCTGCAAATTGAGCGTTTCTGTAATGCAGAATGGGATGCCAAATTCCCCCTCACATATATGCCCCACAGCCAGATGCTGAATTATTGTACATTGACCACCAGCTTGCAGTAGAAGCAGCTGCCACATCAGATTGTCGTCCCCTCCACAATGCTGCTACCAAATCAGTGGCGATGCTCACAGTAGGTATTCCACCTCCTTTTATCCCTGTAAAACTTACTCCAAAAACTAAGCTTAATATGAATCAATTGCACAAAAATGTCAGCTATGCTATTTAGAACGTGGTAACTGTAGCACGGAATTCTAAAGCTAAGATTTCCCAAACCAATATTGCCATGTTTGTTTAATTACCAGATGTCCAAAGTAAAGCCAAAAAAGCTTTAGCCAAATATATCACTGTCATTTTAATAGTTGGAAATTTCTCAGAAGTACTAATCATTAGTGATATTGTACCACATGCCGCCGAAGCCCTGACTCCCTCACTATCCGCCTTGACACATACCCTACTTTGGGATGAGGAAGATACTGCCAAAGATGAGCCCCTGATCCCCTCTCCCCTTCTGCCTAGAGGGATAAGCAGTCTCCGCTCCCTACCTGATTTCTTGTTTTGTTTAGTGTTTTTCATTCAATCCGCTCATTGGGCTTTTTGTCTGATTCAATTAATTACAATATTTTTAGTTTTAGTTTTAGTTCAGTAATGTCCATCCCTGGTCAACTTACCTCAGCTATATAAGGAGCTACACGTAATAGGTCAAAGGCCTATTGTTGCTCCTCTTTTCATTAGGAAGGATATTCTTTCTTCAACAAATGTACTAAGGGATCAGAGGTGTTGAGAAATTTTGAAAAATTAGTTGTAATATACCACCATGCCTAAAAATACTTGTAGAGCATGAAGGGATCTAGATGGTGCATCTTGGAAATAGCTGTAACTTTGTCTTCCATTGGGGATATTCCAGCCTTACTTACCTTATTGTCCAAAAATCCATTTCGTTTAAAAAACATTTGGAAAGTTTTGATTTCAGCAAAGGTTGGCGTAGTAACTGGAAAACCTTCCTTTGGAAGGCCCCCTGAGTTTTAAAAGTTCATGAAAAAATGATTATCTATTGAGATAGATTAATACACAAGAGCGTTAATAAATCTCCTAGTAAACCAACCATTGCTCTTGAAAGGTGGCAGGGACGTTGCATAACCCCTGCAGAATCTAGTTTAGCCTTTATATACGTTGCTTGCGATGTTGCAAAATTTACTGTGGGCTCTGTAGTGTAAAAGGCCAACCATTATGAAGACTTGTTGACCCTTTGCCGTTTTGTCTTCATAGGCGTACCAACCCCCTCTAAGTCCTCTTCCAACCATCCATCACAGCAGACCAACGACTTCACCTTGGCCCAGGGTCCGTGGTGTGCCCTGGCGAGTCCTGAACCCATCCTGGCGGCCAAGACACTTCCTCGTTCCGCCCTTCAGGGCTGACAGACAGCAGAAATTTCTTTGGTGGCCAGTTTTCCAGGTTCCTGCCACTTCATCCTAAGGGGTGTTGTGAGAGCTGGCAGCGTCTGCCAGTTCAGGCGCATCACTTTGCACCAACGTCAGGGATCTCCAGTACCTAATTATTTAACCTAGCGACAAACCACTAATAGTTAAAATAAAGATGGGCGAAAGAGGGATCTTTATTTGGAGAGAAGAATAACATTCAATATTATATGCTCCTGCGCCTATGAAACCCTTTGGCCATCCAAGCTTCACTTCTATAATTTCCTGGGTATTTATGGTAATTATTCCCTTCCAATTTACTCTTCAATTCACTGAATTATTAGATTAAGTCAATCCATTCTTGGCATGAGTCGCCAATCAATTGTATATAATTGATTAATGTAGATAAAAGTTCAAGCATCCTCAGCATAAGTCCAAGTGCTCCAAATTAGACAATGGAACCATAATAGACCTATCAGTAACAGATTCATTAGCTTTCTTCCAGAGATTCTTACAATGAACTATGAATGGCAATTGGCGGAAAACGCAGATTCTGCAAAACCTAAATCAAATCTAATATTAAATAAACATTAAATAGTATTGAACTAGGCGATTAACTGGAATTCACGCCCAACTAATTGACACTCCTAATTCTGATATTTTCATGAGGAATTCATCTGGTTAATTTCTTGACAAGAGATGTGGGCACATTTTTCTCAGTCATCAGGGGATAAGTCAATCTACCAATACCCGCATGTGAGGTCCGTTGCCAAAAAAACTGGGAATCTGACATTAAACATATGGAGTCATCTATATGAGGTAAGGGAAAAATATCCTTTGAGTTTTATAAGTTAGTTAGAGATAATCCATACCTACTAAATTCTTGTCATCTTTTTTTATACTTACAAAAGCAGACAGGCCCAAGGGCTTTTATTTGTACTAGTAGCAGAGCTTCAAGTAGTTGTTTTGATTACATGGCTATCTGATCTTCCTTGATTTAAGATTCTTGATAAGCTTAAAAATTTAAATAGTGAGATTCTCAGTTTTGACTTGGTGAATTACTCCTGTCATATTCCCTTAAACACCTGGTCCCAATGATAAGATATTGTTATACTTCTCAAGGAGTGTTTCTAAATTCTGTCGTTCATTGGGGCTGAGACTGCCCCAATCTTACTTTTGACCAGAGTTATTTTGGGTGGGGATCATACAGTAAATCTTGTAAAAAAAAGAACTCCTCACATCTCTGATATTTTCACTAGGAAAGAGTTTTTCATAGGTTATGAGAGCATTTTGAGGAACTTGGAGGGTCTGACTCGTTAAATTTTCTGATAAAATGGAAATAGTTTCCCATAGCCTGGGTCTAAAATTCTTAGAAAAGGTTAACACCTCTTTGATAGAAAGAGTCAGAGTGTCCATATACCTCTAAAGCTTGGCTAGAAGGAATTTGAATCCTTATTTCCAAAAATCCACAATAACTAGAGAAACAGGTTTTATATTAAAGGAATGGGGGACTACAGAGGTATCCCATCCTTCGTATCCACAGCCTCAGGAGGTATCTTAGTTCGCACCCCAAGTTACAATACTCTTTTTACAGATAGTGGAGGAATATTCGATGAGGAAGTTACATTTTTCAGGTCCCCAAAGTTATTATCAGGAGATCAAATATTAGTGGTATTCAACATCCCAAGTTGGATACGTATTTTTCTTTGTGATTGATTATGAATTTGTCTCCTGCATTAGTTGTACTCCAATAAGCAATTCATAGTTAATGTTTTCTAACGTGATAATTAGGGAGGTAATAAAGTTTTGTTTATTAGATGAGAATGTATATTACGCTCTGATTGCCTTAGTAGAATGATTCCTGCAGTCCCATATTCCTCTTCATGGATCAAGTCTGGAGCCGTTTTAATTAACTATATAAGTCAGGAGGATAAAACGTTATCTGGAGAGCCATTCATAATTATATCCAGGACTTTAACCTTGTGATGACTACTTCCACTAATACCACCAATGGTTTAGATTGAGAATTATGACTGATAAACATTTGTTAGGTAATTGTAACTAGGCAAGTGAAGGATTCTGCCTTGCCCAAACACATGGGTACTCAATTTTTGAAAGTTTTGTTGGTTAATGCTTGACTTTACTAGAGGAACTTAAGACTAGAATTTAATTGGGGAATTGTCTAATATAAAAACAAGAAAACAGAAGGTCTTAATTCCTTGAATAATAAGAGGTACTTTGATCTCAGAAGGAGCAGCTAATACAAAACAACCATATATACTGAGGATAGAGCCAAAAGGTTAGGCACTTGAGTTTCATCAGAGGAGGGAGCCTTTTTCCCTGTGATGACTAGTCTTTTGATGACTTCTTTTTGCAATTTAGCGTCAAGAGTTTATGGCGTGGTTAGTCCACTTGCAATAATTACAAATAACTTGGGTGTAGCTGAGTCAGGGGGGCGTTACTGCTAACACTTAAAGTTGAGGCTTATTGTTAAGACGGGGTTAGCATGAAAGATCTAAACAGTTCGACAGGAATCTTCATGATGGCTTCTTTGATATCCATATGAGATGTAAGATTGTGTTTTACCTTTTTAAGATAGTATAGGATGGTAAACATATATTTGAATGCCAATAAAAGAGACGGTGATAACATAATACAACGTAAGCAATTCACTGAGATCAAAGTCTGCACCTCAAGATAAAATCTGTGACTGAACTCATTATAGATTCTCCTTAGTCAAGGATGGATTCATAAATGTTTTCTTCTGGTTAGATAGTGTTATGTCAAACTAGTGCTTAAGAAGCAGAGCAGCCTTGACATCATTCCAAGTATGACTATCCCTCAGAAGGGTACCATTATATCCTGGGTTACGTAGCTAAGGCAATGTGTCAGGTGCTTGAGCCAAAGGTTTTTAGTAGCTTCTTCCATTGCACTTAATTAACAATACAAGAATGAGGTTATGGCCCAACACCCTGGGACGTCTCCTTAAAGGAGAGTTTAAACGCGTTTCTTGGAGGGGTTGGAGGCTGAATGACATGAACTATCTCAAGGGGTACTTCTTCACCTAGTAAGAAAATGGTATCTTGGGAATTTCGTGGGTATGGAGAGCATCCACCTGACTCTTCAGGTCATATTCATCTTTAATAACTAAATTTAGTCGCTCATGGGCGTCCCAAAGGGCTGTTTTTGTGGCGAAGAGCTGGGTAAATGCCCTGTTTCATTATTTAAACTTGCAATCATGTCCTAAAAGTTTAGATTGATGTTTCTCAGTGATGAGCATTGCTGTTATAAGCCTCATTCTATGGCAAGTAGCATAGCCAAGGTTTCAAGCCATCCATGATGAGTGCCCAAAGTAACTTGAGGGACTTGAGGCACTCCATCCCAAGTGAGTTGCACTCCTTAAGCTACGCGTCTTAGTTGGACATTATAGATTTGGATTTGTCATATTAATGACTGGAGTCATTCATTAGGGATTTCCAGATCATTACTTGTTCTGGGAGGGATGAGGGGTCCTGGTGGGCCAGGGGATCCAGGGGGATCCACGTCAGACAGGCATTCCATTGTGACTATGGAATCCGGGGTTGCAAAGCATCTCAGAAATACCAGCGTCACCCAGAATTCCTGGCGGTCTAAGAGATGAATATAGTCCCAAGTATCTTAAATATCATATATTAACTATTCAAGAAAGTGAAGGCAGTCATCCAAGGAGGACATAAAGTTATCAATTTTTGGTTTGTACTCCAGTGTTACAATATCCAATATGGTTATGTACAATTATTTCTAATTAGCTGAAATAATTGGACAGCTATAGCCATATAAATCTCATGATTCCCTTGTCAAGACATGTTAACACAACCTGAATCTCAATGATGAGTTGCCAATTTTCCAATATGTCACTTTGATTCTCACTTCTGAAGAGAGGGAAGACTGGTAAATTGGAGAAGTTGCAAATACAAACCCCCCAAATACTATAAATGCCAAATTAGTTACTGATTTTGGAACCTGGCTACTTATAGTAGATGGTACAGGGTGGGATGCACGAATTGATGCATATAGTATTCCAAAAATCCTGCCCTGACCTAATCCACATCAAGTGAGAACTGGCAGTTAAACCATCATAGGAGATAGTACTGCAAGGGCTCATCTTCTATTTGCTCAACCTGTTGGTATGAAGGCCCTAGAGTGGAGGAGCTGGAGGGCTTCAGTGAAGTCTGATATTTTTAATTGGTGTTGCTCCATGGAAGGGATGGGTAGATTCACCTCCATAGATGCTAGTAAAAAAGATTAAGTCAGTGTCATTTCTCCTATGTGCATATTGATCGCCTACTCACTGAGGGGAGCGGCATCACAATATGAGAGTTGTCTGATGTTAAAATATTTATTGTTCATTGTGATTATAGAATTTCTTAAAACTCGAGGTTGACTGGAGAAGCATCAGTTTTTTTGGGACAAGGGGGATTAAATCCAACCATCTCATATAGTCCAGGGCAACCGAATCATCAGGCAATGGATAGTTTAAGTTGTACTTTTTATAAAAGTCTTCATTCAAGGGGAAAAACTCATTGAGTGGTGTATCTGAATACTTCAACATTAATAGGGTAGTGGAAAGCCAAAATTAATGGCAAAGAGAACGTATCCTTTAATTTCTCTCAATCAGAATTATAATAGGAGGTCAGGGATTTATTCTCAGGGATATATATCCAAGTGCTTCCAAGTTGAGATTTATACTAAATTGCGTTTGGGGATTCTTTTATATTCTGATAATTTCTGTTAAACAGTATTCAATCGCATAGATCAGGTTTAGACCCTTATAGGTAAGGCTTTGATAAAGCTAGTTGGGGATTTTCTGACAATAGTCTTACCAAACTTTTAGATTGGGTTCAAATCCTGTCATTATTAACTCAAATCCTCAATTCTAAGCTGGAATCCTGTTACCATCCGTCACAAGGCTTTTACATACTATAATTATCAAAAGCCTTTGACAATAAAGGTTAATGTTTATTTCCTTAATGATTATATACATAGATTTATTTGCATAGTTATAATATCAGTATCATAGCTCAGGATAGTGCATTATACCAGACCCTTAAGAAGCAAAAGTGCTAGGCCATCGCCTCTATCCAGCCATTTCAACAGACTGAGGCATCCTGAATATCAAGCCTAGCTTCCATTCCTTGAGCTCCAGGCACTTAATTTTCTTATCATTTGGTTTATTTTATGAAATGCTGAAAGAGGTCAAAGAGTTATATGCTCCATCCTATACTTACATTCAGGGTGGCCGTGCATAATCATTAATAATTTTGACATCCAGCTTTAAGATTATTTATGAATTCACCAAACTTGGGTCACAAACCCAAGCATTTTAATATCTACTTATCTGAAGCAAAACACTATGAAAGATTTTATTTTGACTAAATTTATCGGCACTACTTTTGATAGCCTAAGGTTACAAGATTAACCAAAATTTCATCTATTGACTGCTGATAAGGACAAACAACTGACTTTAGATGGCTTTATTGCTCTCAAGAAGTATGTCAAGGTTATCAATATAAAGTTAGCTCTTGAGAATTGCACTCAAGCTTGCAATATTTTCACCCACCCAAATTACTTGTTGACCTCTCTCTCCAACTCAACTGAGTTAAGAATGAGGTAAAAGCAACTCCTGACAAACTGTTATTATCAAATTCAGATTCAATCTTTATTAGATCGGTGAAGAATTCATATTAAAGAAATAACTCCTCCAACATTAAATGAGGCAATCCTGATTGAAAATATTTTAATTCTAAAAGAAAGAAGTTTATTTGATATTTATGGTAACAGTAATTCTAGCCTGTTAAACCTCATCTATAGCTATAGGTCAACAGGTTGAAATTAAGATAGTGAGACAAACCAAGAAAAGTTTAGCAGGGTCTAAATTGAAAAATCCAACCCCAAAACAATATAAAGCTGACGTTTCGTTTTAGTCTAGATTTATTATCAAGTTTTGCTTGTTTTTAAGTTTGAGGTAGATTACTAGAGTTCAATAAGCACAACTCCGTCTTATTTAAGACAGAAAAATAAAAAAAACTCTAATCTGGACTATTTGCTTCTCACGTCTTTATATATGAGAACCCATAACTCTAGTGATAAGAAATAATTTCATACAGCCCCAAATTTATATTGTGGCGCTCGCTATAGGGGTATACCAAGGATATCTGATTAAAAGAGAGGCTTATACATTGAAAACGACTCACCTACTGGCTGTTCATTCACAGGGGGCTTAGGCCACACCCCCTGGAAGCACTACCTGTAACACTGAACTTATACAATTGTATGATACACCTATTATTACGTTTCCAAGAGAAGCAAATAACCAAAAAGAGGTGAGCAACTAGCTCTGGCCTTGGTTCAAGAGTACTAGCTTTCCAGGGGGCTGGAAGTCAGACTTTGGGTCAAACTTCTTCTAATGGGCCAGAAATCATGACCAACTCTGGGAGGCCTACCAAACGGTAGGCAAACTAACTACTTCCAAAGTTTTCACTTCACTAATCACTATGAACTTATGAAACAGTACTTGGCTGAATATTTACATTCCGCTAATCACAATTACCAATATTATTACAAATTACCACATAGCCATAGACTACTTGGTGGTACATGTCCATGAGTCTTATACAGCAAACCATGCACTTATGACAAGACTTTAACTTAACTGTGGGGAAGTACGAGCTGCTGGTGAGGCTACTCACAACCACTCCCTCTATGCCTATGATCATATAAATGCTTTGGTAGCAGAGCTAAATAGCCATATAGTCCTGTATGGAATACTGCCATTGACAGAAAGAGATACAATACCAAATGGCAGCAACCCAAGTGGATTAAACGTTAAATACCCCAGTTTATGGAAACTTAGAGGAGCTATCTGGCTTCACTGTTAGTAAAAGTCATGAAGCAAGTAGCTCTATTGATGAAGTGAGTTCCCAGATCAATGCACACATACAATACTACCATGCTTTCCATTAAAGGGTGCACTATTAGGTGAAGTTACTGCCATTATTTACAAGCTCTTGTTGCGGACCATGATCAGTACCTCTTTGCCTTAGAAGGCCATATTTATTATTTAGAGGCCATCCATAACATAATTGTTCAACCAGCAAGCCAATTTTTCCTTACAAACCCAATTAGAAGAATTTAACACAGTTATACAGAGTTTTGAAACTGACGCTTAGGCATTGAATTCCAGATCTCTAAGTTTACACATCTAATAACCCAGATACTGTATATAGAAAGCAATATGGGCAAATACTTAACAATAAAACCTTATTACCATGATGGGGCTTTATAATCAAACAAGGAGCACGCCCTAGTAACTCATACTGCACATGCTCAGGGGCTCGCAATAGCAACTTATTATTAAACTAATACTAACTACCCAGAGAAAAAGAGCCCTTTCTGATGGCTATATCACACAGATATGCAATCTTTACCAGAGTTTTAATTGGTGCATTTAGTGATTACTAAGCAGCCTGAATAGTGATAAACTACCGGCATATCATCCCAATCAATCCAGGAAATTGAGTAATTAGGACTTGGTGCTACATCAACATAATATTAATATGCCAGAACTATCAAAATACGCTGAAGATACTCAAATCACTGAAGGCTGGCGTAGTAATTATAAAGGACCCCAAAAACATCATTTTATGCTGATGCAGACAAAAATCATATTTACGCTGAACTAAAATAAGAGATAATTAATGGATCAAAACTACTGTGCCGGTGGTCTATAATGTAAGGGAATAATAAGTACGTCAGTAGGAAAATAGGGTTTTATCAATAGTAAAATTTTAAATGATCAAATTCATATAAAAAGAAGGCTTACTCCATACTATCTCTAATAGTTGATTAAACCCCTTTTCTAAGTATTAGTTGAATATAAAATTAGATAGAAACTTAAACTGATGTTTGGTCAAACCATTTACAACTTTTCCCCTACTTGACCAAACATCAGGCAACAAATTTGTATGGGTTTTCAGGAAGTTCTAAAGAGCATGTGTCTGTAAAGCTGGAGGGCTGGTAGTATGGTCTAAGCAAATCAGCATGCAAAAAATTGATAAGGTAACTTTTAAATTGGATCCTTAAGAGTGTAGGCATTTGTAGATGTCTTCTCTATAATCTCGAAGTGACCTTTCTAAATGAGCTCTAGCTTTCTAGTCCTTCCAAAACCATGGTTATCATGTTACCAGACTAATTCTCCTAGCTGAACTTAGGTAAGATCTGACGTCCTCATCATTGTAGCAAATGGGATCAATCATTTTGTTTCATTTCAATTTGAATTAAAATTTCTGGAATTCTGATTTGAATGAAGTAAAAGATTTTTTAGTCATTGTTGGGTTCAGGAGCTAGGCTGTACCTCACCCATGCCATCTTTTAGGCTTTTAAGAGCTTACAGAATGGTGCAGGAGTGGATCCCTGGGAAGGGCGACCTTAAAGGTGGTCCAACGCAATTCCAACCCTCATTTGTAATTACTAATCTGGAATTTAAGCCCCGAGTTGGTCTATTCCTGTGCCTCTAAGGCCACCCTTACCTTGTCTTATAGTGGCCCAAGATGCATCAAGTTTTTGTCTTGTGAACAAAAACACGGGCTTTTGGGGCTTGATCTCCCTCAAATATCCTGTCTTTTACCTGGTGTGCTCATGGCGCCTAAATTATCAGGATCTGCATTAAAGTGGATTTTTATTTAATAATAAACAAATAATGTTAATTCTAGGACTCGCTACTTTGCTTAAACCATTTTGTCTTTTTCCTTGCTTCAAGTTTTTCAAATCTGAGGTTTAATTTTTAGTTTCAGGAGGCACTAACGCTTACCTCAAGAGTCCAACCTCACGTTAGACATTCATTTAACGTCAAAGATTAGCGTCAAAACAAAGACAAAATGGCGATCAGAAACTGGGTTTTCTGACTGTTACAATTATCACATGCTATAGCCTTGACTTTCTGAGCCATTGTGTTGGAATAGGCAGTGTTTTGTAGCTAAATTAGTGTTCTTATAAGCTTCTTAAGGTATTAATTAGCCTCATGCTCGCTTCTTTAACACAAAGAATTAAAAATGCAGAGGTATTATTGAATGATTCAAATGCAATAACCAAAATATTGAGTGCCTCATAGCCAAGTTATAAGCAATATTATAGGAGGGCATGGTGAAAGACAAAAAGAGGTTCCACATGGACGATTTTCCAGTAACTAACTTATATAGAATACTCATAAAAGTACTGTTCACTTTTTCAACAGTGCCCTTGGTCTCAGGGTGATAGGGCATAGACATTACACCTCTTATACCTATCAACTCATTTAGTTTAGTGATCATCTAGAGTAAAAATTAGTTACATTCTCTATTATATTAAACTTGGGGTAGCCATGATGATAGACTTTTTCCAAATGAAACTTAACAGTAGTTACCGCGCCCAGTTCCTTAACTTCTTTGTCCTCCGCCCATTAGTAAGGTGATCAATGGCTACGATAATATACTTGAATTGGCTGCAAGTATTGGGCAAAGGCCTATAACATCAATAGAAACGGTGTGCCAGGAAAAATTGGGTTAAATTAAGTGATATGAAGTGGCCTTCCAAAAAGTTCCACTTGAAATTCTTTACAATAACTGAGCTTTTCATGAATATCAAAGGCATTGACTCCCAACAGTATTTTGATCTTAACTGTTCAAGCATTTTCTTAAAATAACCATGCCCGGTCGCCTTTTGAGCTGCAATGATTAAGTTATTCCACTCAGTTAGCTGAAAAAATATCACGGATCTTCTTCTATAACTTTATAATAATCTCCAACTTAATAAAGTTATTATGTCTCAGCTTTTCAAGCCTGCGTTGAAACTCTTCAGGTTTGTTATCATATTGGTCACCTACAAAAGTATTAAATAATTAATCAGCCTTTTCAGCCAGTAAAGATACAGTATCTATCAGGGAGAGTTTACCCGCGTTTTTGATGTTTAAACGAGCCAGTGTTGAATTAGAAGCCATAGGTTTGTAATTTCAAAGCCCAGTGGGCCAGTCGACTTTTGGGTTCTTTTGGATTTTGTAACCATCGTAAAGAGGCATGATCCGTTACCACTATAATGTGAAACCCATTGATGTAAACGCAAAACTGTTTACAAACATAAATGATGACTAGACACTCTTTTTAAGTATCAGTATAATACTGTTAATATATCCTGCATCCAACTGCAATAAGCAATGGTGATGTTCAACCCCTTTAGAATTAGCTGAGATAAGACCACCCCTATGGCGGAGGGAAATGCGTTCATCTAAACAATGAATGGCTTATCAAAGTTGAGGTACAAGTATTGGCACTCAAGGGAGGTTTAGCCTTAGCTTATCAGAGGACATCTGGCAGTCATCCTTCAACTCAAATTGCACTCCATTTATGTGAATGTAAAATAACAATTCACCTATTCTACTATTTTCCATGAACCGGCAGTAGTATCCAACCATCACCTGAACACTTGGATGTCTCACTTACTACTTGGTTATGTCATCTATTCAATGGGTTCTATCTTCACCAGTTGAAACCGTAAGCATTGTTTTCAATGACAAACCAAAAAGCATTCAAGTTTCTTTTGAAAGAAGTTACACTTATCCAGCTGATTTAAAAACAGCTTTGGCGAGCTGGTGGAACACCTCCTCCAAGTGCTGTAAGTGTTAGTTAAATATTATAGAGATTATGTTGATTTCTTTTTAGATAAACTAGGACTCAGGAAATCTTACATCGATGAATCCCCCCCTTGGGTTGGGACCATCTAGTACTAAAAAAAAGGTCTCAGGAAATCTTGATATTGCCTAATAATCTTTCTATAGCCCGTTAGAAGGCCACAGAGGTGTTGCACATCCCATGCGGTATTGGAGTGGGTTGATACAGACCTTGGGCAGTTATCATTTCACACTTTTCATTCTCCTCATTAAACAGCATGATCTAGTAGCCAGAAAAAATTCATATCCAAGAAAATTGAGCTCCGCCCAAGCAGTTCAGCGTATTGTCAATCCATGTAAATGATAAGAATCCTTTTTGTAATATTGTTGAGCTTCTGGTAATATTTTACCACATAGTTAGAACCGTCCTTCTTTTTAATAATCAACACTGGGGAGGCCCATAGACTCTTGGAGGGAACTAACATCCTGGGTTGCACTAGCCGGTTAATTTCGGCATTAACGACCTCATCTGGCGACTTTGAGCACCTAATAGGACAAAGGATAATGTGTCATGATTTCTGATATCAATTTAGTGCCACATATCATTTACACAACCCAAATCTAAAACGTTTTTACAAAACTCATACTATACTTGTCAAAAAGGTCTTGCTTTTTTATTCTAATACTCAAATAAATCTGATAGTCTTTCCCCTGGCATCAAAGCAAAAACATAGAGATCATTGTTGCCGTTCAGTACCAGTTCCTCCAAAGTACCAGTCATGAATATTCTCTGCTTCATCAACTGGGAGAATATGTACAAAAGCAACATCTAGTGTCGCTTTATTTTAAAAAGATGTGAATTGGTTGGTTAACCATACCTTGATTGCGCCATGGTCAGGAAGGAAATCTCTGGCGCAGTGACAGGCTCAATATTATAGTGGCAGGATAGCGTGGATATCTCTCCCTATAACTTTGGGGAATATCCAGGTTAATTTACATCCCAATATAAGTTGATGGCTCGCTGGAATATTTAAATTACAATTGGTCCTCAGCAGAATGCACTTAGTTTCCATAATTTGAGTAGGCAACAGCCAAGTGTGGCCAAAAATCCATTGATACCCCAGTGGTACTATTACAACCTTATACTTGAAAAAATTGAGGATTGTCTCAATTGTATATCAACATGGATTCAAAATTTCCAAATTTGAGTCAAATCGTTTAAAGTATTTTGGTTTGGTCATTTGGGGTGCTGGGTTGCGCCTCACCTGAGTTGTAGATTAGGCTTGTGTGAGCCTAATAATAACTCAGGTGAGGCCCCTGAAGTGCTGCCTTTATAAGGTGCCTGCCCATTCTGAAGTTCACTTTAGAACTCTTACCCTAGCATGTCCCTTTCCTGGGGAGCATTGTCAGTTGCTCCCCAGATGAGCTCTGGTCAGCGGACACCTTTTATGTTCCTGAATAAAAATAAAGGATGTTTCAGGGTTTGCATACCTTGCATACCTGTGCTCTTTTTTGGGTGTTTTTGTTTTGAGGAAGCTTTCACATGGTTGGGTCAGACCAACCACATAGAGGACTTACATAGCCAACCAATGAGAGGTTTTTGTTTGGTGCTGTTGGTGCCCTAAACCTCACCCTACTCAGTTAGGCCGCTTTGGTTGCTTGACGGTGAACCAAAAAAATATGTAAGTTTATATGGCAGTCTGAACTGGGGTTTTTCTGGTCAATTACATAATTCCAAAGTCAATGTGTGCTGCACGTCCCAATCCCCAGTTTGACCGACCTCAGTGGTCACTTGGTCCCAGTTATCAAGTAACCAGCACTGGTGGGAGCTGGTGACTGATGGCCAACCCTGGACTCAAAGTGACCATCAGTTAAATTTCCCAGTGGGGCCTACAATCACCAGGGATTTGGCGGCACTGAGGGGACCTGTCCCAGCAGGGCTCTTTCACCCACAGATGGTCCACCTGAAAAAGGGTTGGACGTCCAGCCACGCTGCACCATGCACCACTCTCACGTTTTCTTTGGCAAAAGTGCCTTCCAAGTTGGGATGAGAATACCATCGCCAATAGGAGCTTGAGAGGTGGGGCGCAACGCAGCCAAGTGCTGGGTGTGCAGCCTCAGGCAGGGGCCATTCAGCCACTCTGCACTGCATGCCCCTCTCACATTTTTAATGGCAAAAGTGCCTTCCCTGTCAGGATGGGAAGACCATCACCAATGAGAGCCTGAGAGGGGGGCGTGACACAGCCATGTGCTGGGCATGCATCCTTGGGTCAGGTGGGCTGATTCCGGCGGCCTAGTCCCAATTTGCCTTTCCATTGTGTTTCCCTCAAGGGGCCAAGAGTGCATCCAGGCTAATCTTCCTGGGACTCGAGGTAACTCGCCCCAGGAAGCCCTCATTGTGGCAGCTTTCCGCTGTGGGGCTCCTCTTTGGGGAGGGGCCCTCCTCTAGTGGGGGGTAATGTAATGATCAAGATTTGTCTTAATCGTACATTTTAACTCAGATTTGGATTTTCTCAAATTTGAGTTGAATCTTTTAAAATATTTTGGTTTGGTCATTTTGGGCGCTGGGTTGTGCCTCACTCAAGTTGTAGATTAGGCTTGTGCGAGCCTAATCAATAACTTGGGTGAGTCCCCCAAAGCGCTGCCTTTATAAGGTGTGCCTGCCCATTCCAAAGTTCACTTCAGAATTCTTACACTAGCATGTCCCTTTCCTGGAAATCATTGTTGATTGCTCCCCAGATGAGCTCTGGTTAGCAGGCCTTTTTTATGTTCCTGAATAAAAATAAAGGATGTTTTGGGGTTCACATACCTTACATACCTGTGGTCTTTTTTTGGTGTTTTCATTTTGAGTAAGCTTTCAAATGGTTGGGTCAGACCAACCACATAGAGGACTTACATAGCCAACCAATGAGAGGTGAATGTTTGGCGCTGTCAGTACCCCAAACCTCTCCCTACTCAGTTAGGTTGCTTTGGTTGCTTGACGGTGAACCAAATGAATATGTAAATTTATATGGCAGTTTGAACTGGGGTTTTTCCAGTCTGTTACAATAATCAAGGTAACAACATCCTCTCTATGAGGTGCAGAGACCTCGTTTTTCTGATTTTACTAAAGTGTATGAAGTTGTCCTAATTAAACCAAAATGTTTTCTCCAAAACAAGTCTTAAATTCATAAGTCCTCATAAAGAGGTTCTAACGAGAAAGTCATAAAATTGACTTGGTAAGACTATGGCTGGAGCCTATAAACCTAGTGAACTGAATCTCAGCATCAGCACACTATATGCGCATAATGAGTTGACATCTGGGGCCCTGTGGAACCATAACTATTCCAAAGTTTGATATCATGTGTAAGGCCAAGTTTCTTCACTGATTTAGTGGACATGCTGTTAATCGGTGCCCAACAGTCCATGATAGCTCTTACTTTGAGCTTATCAACATTAATCTATGTAATTTCATTCAGCAGCATATGCATCAGCCAGGTTGACTGTAATAACATATAGGACATCGCCTAGCCCTAATTAAGATTGTAGGTATTCGCATAAAAGGGGTATTACTACTTCTAAAAGTACCCAGAGGTATGGCCACCTGGACTGCATCTAACTTAATTATTTTAATGGAGGTGACATGGAGCGCGTGCTGTTCTAGCTGTTATAAATATGACTTCACTTTTACTACCAGCACTAACTTGTATTTACTTGTTATTTACTGAAAGGGTGGTGACTGCTAACACATCATCCGCAATCACATGGTGTTATTCTGAAGCCAAGGCGTCTTGTTGGACAAGAGCTTGATGGAAACGCGGTTCCATCGATATATCTTGCTAGAATTTTTTAGAAGGGGCAGAAAAAAATCACGGTTATACTAGGCCTCTTTTTTTACAAATTCTCTTCCTTTCCAGGGTTTTTGAAATAACAAAGATTTTGATTTACAAAACAGGGCAAATAGTGGCATAATGTCCCAGTTTTTTACAAAGATAACAAATAACCAGAGTAATAACAGGCCCAGGGAAGCGTGGGCCGTGAGGAGAGACTAATCTCTTTTTGAGGTAAAGACCTTATATGAATGGCTGAAGAGCTCTTGAAAACTTAAACTAGGCGCCTCAAAGGTTGCAGCGCAGTGGTGGAGATAATTTACCATATGGGTTATATCACTTTCCCCATATAAACAGGGAGTAGTTCCTGATACAATTCTTTGTAGGGCTCACAGAAGTGATGCAGTGTGATCTGAACGTCAAAATTATTTAGCACTTTAGCTATGTATAAACCTTTAGTCTCATTAATAAAACCATTTATCATTGCTTTAAAAACTTGTCTTTTTTAAGAAGATTAAAGAAATGAAGTCTTCCAGTTGCCATCCACTCCGCGCCACCAATCATCTTCACAAGAAGTCTTTTGGTATTAAAGTAAGTCATTCCAACTTTATGTATTCTAGGCATTATCAATCTCTGACTTAAAGAGTCCAAGGAATTCATTAACATAGCCAACTTAATAGCTTTGGAGGCAACACTCATACTTAGCTCAAATAAGGCACTAAAGTAGTGCACATTTCCACTTTTATGAAATTATGTAAAATATATCAAATTAAATGGAATCTGGTACTCAATTACACAAGAGCACTTTGGCCGATACAATTTTTATTGCCCTCCAGAGCTAGAAGCCATAAGGACAATCATTAGACAAATAAGAATCACTATCATAATTGAAATAGTAGGCTCGTCAGAAGCCTCATCATCTGCGTACCATTTTTAAACATTGAATGAACTGACAATCCAGCACAGTGAGAAGTGAACTCACTTTGTAGTTGATTGACTAACCCAGAAAAATGATTAAAATTTTCTGTTGACCGTTGTTTAACTAATTTGAGCTTCTGATTGACCATGGTGAGGAGTTACTTTATTCTTAATCTCCTATCCTTGTAAATGGACTAAAGTTTGCAAAGGAGGAAATTTTTTCCATCAAAATCTATAAGGGTGCAACAAAGGTTACTCATGTTCTGCTAAAACCGTTTAATGCAAAGTGGAAGGTCTTCCAAAGTAGCTATGAAAGTAGTAACTTGAGAATTCTGAGGTAGTACTCATCTAAGACTGAGTCTGGAAGCCTAAAATTCTAATTGCTATGGAGACAAATCTATGGACCAAAATTACACTGGCCTTTTGGAGTGGCCGCGTTAGAGTCCATAATTCTTGTTGTTGTAGACATAGAAATAATATTATTATATGTATAAAATTGTTTGATACAGGGTAGCAATCTCGCACCCTGTAGTGAGCACCACTGCTTAAACAGGGGCTTAGGTGTCGGATTCCAGACTCTTGTTTACACTCCTATTTGTAGTAGATACTGTATGAAGACGGAAATCTAGGTAAAAATTATATCAACAAAAACCTTCTATATCAGAGATAAAGCTTCTTTAATCAAACAAGCACGCCTTAGTGTCTCATACTGCTAGTAGCTCAGAGGCTCTCTATATCAACTAATTATTAGTCTAAAACTATCTATTAAGAGAAAAAAGTCCCATTTTTAGATGACAATCTCACTCAGATATGCTCTCTTTAACAGAGTTCTCATTGGTGCATTTTGTGGCTACTAAGAAGCCTTCATATTGATAAACTACCAGCAAATATCCCAATTAAGCTGGGAAAGAAAGTGAATTGTACTCAGGGACATTTTTGACATAAGATCAATATTCCAGAATAATTAAAATACACCAAAGGTACTCAAATTACTGTTGGCTGGCCATAGTAATTATAAAGGACCTAATATTGATATTTTATGCTAAAGCGGGGCAAAAGCATAATTATGCTGAACTAAAATAGGAGGTGATTAACGGATCAAAGCCACAGCGCCGTTGGTCTATAATGTAAGGGAAAAAGAAATTCGTCTGCAAGTTTAGGGTTTTATCATTAGTAAATTGATAAGTGACCAACTTCATATAAAAATGTAGGCCTCACACCGTATGATTTCTAATGAGCGGATCAAACCCCTAACCTAAGTATTAGTTGAATACTAAATTAAATAGATATATAATTTGATTGTTCGTCTAACAATTTGCAATACCAAGCTTTTAGAACAACTGGAATCCATGAAGAATTTGGTGCAAGATATGGAAGAGGATATCCAAGTTCTACAAGAGAAAGTAAAAATTTTACCCTTAATCTACATGGCGAATGAAAGAAACTCTAATCAATATGTTAATAAACTTCGCCATCAGGATGAAATAGAGGGATGACTGTGCAGCGCCAATTACCACCTCTTTTCTGCAGCCATCTAAAATATTGATATACTTTAATGTTAGGGCAGGCTAAAAGAATAATTGGTTAAGTGACAGGGTAACTCTCCCAAGACATAATATATTGGAGATAATAAAGGAGGATCATAATCATGTAGTAAGAACCAACATGAAGGTTTAACCACAGTGAATTGACATTTTTACAACATTCAGTGCTACAGGAGAGCTGAATAACCTCAAAAAATTACCATAAAACCATTATTTACCCTATGAAACCTCTTCTTCTGACTTGACACACTATAGCACCCTAACACTGGGTTTTTTAAAGAAGAAAAAGTTTACAAACTTCAAGTCCACAAACCTGCCTTCCTTTGACAAGGTAGGTATTATTTTATGGTCGTTCATTGGTTTTTTATGGCAATGAGAGGTGCCCATATCACTTGACTGCGTCAACAATTATCGTCTGCTGAGACCAGTGGAGAATCAAACTCTTTATGTTCATCTGAGCCTTAACCACATTTATGAAGTGTGGCAGGCCGTTATATCTGATTTGGGGGCCTTAAGCGCTTGGCTACCCAAAAGGCTAAATTTATGAGTATCTCTTTTCATAGAAATTATACAATTATAGGGTTTATTTAATGATTTTACCAGGTAATCAAAGTCCAACTGGGAGCTAAGGCCGTGCTTCAATTTTTATACATTGGTAGCTCTACATAAGGCAGTCAGACCCTAAAAAGAACTATCCAACACTATGCTTACAGCCTTCATCCAAGTTCTACCCACAAATCATTAATCAATTTAAATGAATGGATGTGTAGATACTTTTGGGACGATAACTTGGGGATCCAACTCCCACCACAGCAACCTTCAGTCATTAAGAACAGCCATTATGGATCCAGTCAAAGGACATCTAACCGCATCTCTAACAATGAACTACAGGGATTACCATATGTTAACTTTTTGGCAGATATGGTCTATTTCCATCAAATGAATCGCGCAGGGTTTAGCCCACTGAGCAACGGTCAAATGATATGGAGATCGCTGACCTCAATTAAACGTAATAAATGATATATAAGACTAGGAGGCAATCGCCTCAACTATACTACTTTTATTTAATATAAAGTATATAGCAGATCTTCTTTGTTCACGCTCAATCTTCTTCTTCTCCCAAAAACCTCCTCCCCTTGATCATCTCATCCTGCTTGTATTGTAACAATTTCAGATGATATTACTTACACGGCTTAGTAACTCAATTCGCCATATCTCATTGGTTACATCAAATAATCCAATATCGCCTCATTTTGAAGCACCTAAATTAACATTACCAGTTCAATTCCAACGGATTCCATTCATTTTGCTGGATGGCCTCAGTCAATACTAGTTTGATTACAATGGCTTCCACTCATTTTGACGGATGACCTCATGCTTGTCATACAGTCATATCAAAATTACAACATTACCCCCCCTTGACTGGATGATAAGCACCTATTGCTTGTAGGCCCAAAGGAACTTCGCGTGTACTCAATTGATTATTTGACCACTCACAGGTGCCTTAATGGTGTATGCATCAGCCCCGGTCTTCTCAATCATCTCAAATGGTATGCTCCATATGCTGGCAAGCTTGTTCCTTCTACCAAACCCATGTTGGTCATAAAACAGGACCAATTCTCCTACCCCAAACTGTGGAAGCTCGCTGCATCTACATTGATTGGCTGCATGATCCTAAATCTTCTTTGCAAGACTAGTGGAATATGCCTCAGTTTGGAGTTTAATATACATATTTGTTAAGGTAGACAAGTAGCGGTGAGGTTTGACTCCGCCAGTATCCTCCATGCAGGAATAAAGCAATGCAGGCAGTTCTGAAAGTCATCCATAGAGCAATTGGAATGGACTCTTACCGGTTGCTGAGTGGTAGCTAATATTGTATGCAAAGACAGTGGTAGATAAAAGGGTGCTCCAGTCTGACGGCCATTCATTTACAAGCTTGCATATAATATTTACCAAGGTCCCATTAACCTGTTCCACCATTCCGTTAGATTCAGGGTGGTAGGGGGTAGTTAAAACCCCGCAGATTGCCATGAGCTCATTTAACTTGGCCAATATATGTGATGTGAAATTAGTTCTGTTGTCCATTAGGATAAATTGCGGACAACCATAGCGCTGTATAATGCACTCCAGGATGAACTTGGCAGTAGTAGCAGCCCCCAAATCCTTGATAGCCCTTGCTTCTACCCATCTGGTCAAATGGTTGATGGCGACTATTATATATTGGAGCAGTTTGTATCAGTTGGCAGAGGCCCCACCATGTCTAACAAAACTGTATGCCATGCAAACTGAGGCTTAACAACTGGTAGGTGGTTTTCTGGTGGAATTGTTTCTCCACTTGGCACTGATGGCAATAACCAACCATCTCAACCACATCATAGTGCATACTCTCCCAATAGTAGCGGGGTCATAAGAACTCCAACATCTTCTTAACCTTCCATGACCTACCGCTCTATGGGCATCCATAATGATTGTGGGCCTGGCAGAGGTTTTGGAAAACTCAGCGTTGATTCCCCAATCCATTTATACATCTCCCCATCGCGCAAGAAGGTATCCTGCCTAATCCCATCTAACACTTTGATCACAGGCAGTGGCTCATCATGATAATTGCCCACAATCATTTTTTTGTACATTTTATCTGCCACATCTGCTGTAATGGCGACCGTAGTAATTGAGAAAGACAGTCCACACCATGATGCTTCACCCATGGTTGATGCGTGATCTCAAAAACATAAGCTTGGAGCTTCAACGCCCATTGTGCTAGTCGCCCTTCAGGTTCCCGCAGATTCTGTAGCCAGCGCAAGGAGGCATGATCTGTTACCACTTTGAATTTCACCCCATGGAGGTAAACCCAGAATTGGTTGTATGCATATTTAACTGCTAAGCACTCTCACTCAGTCACAGTGTAATTCCGTTCAGGGCCAGTTAAACTGCGGCTGCAATATGCAATTGGGTGCTCCACACCGTCATCATCTTTTTGTGATAACACAGCTCCTACAGCAGAAAGTGAAGCATCTGTTTGCACAATAAGCTCTTTTTCAAAATTGGGGTATTTCAAAACAGGCACGCTAACCAATGCTGATCATAATACGTCAAAAGCGGTTTGACATCAATCCGTTCAGGTGAATGCATCATTTTTCTTAAGGAGCTCAAAGAGTGGAGCCCAATACAGCTGAAGTTGGGAATGGACCACCGGTAGTAACTGACCATCCCCAAGAACACCTGGATATCTCGCTTATTGCTTGGCTGAGTCATCTTGTGGATGGCTTCCACTTTGGCTGGCTGTGGACTAAGCCCTTTGGAGTCCACCACAAAGCTGAGGTATTTTAATTGTTCTTTAAGAAAGTGGCACATTCAGGGCTTAATCTTGATATTTTACATCTAGGTAGCGGAATACTTGCTCCAGGTGTTCAAGATGCTCCATGAATGTCCATGAAAATACAATGATTAGTCAAGGTAGACAAGAACGCAAGACAGCTTTAGGTCGCCCAAAATAGTATCCATAGCCCGCTGAAACATAGCGGGGGCATTACACAAACCCTGTGGCATACGCGTAGGCTGGAACAATCCTTTTGTGGTAATTATAGCGCAATTTTCTTGTTCCACCGCGGGCAACTCAATCTGCCAGTACCCAGATATCAAGTCCATAGCAGAGAAATACTTGGCCCCACCTAACTGATCTAAAGTATTGTCAATTCATGGGAGCAGGTACAAATCTTTTTTGCAATTCTGTTAAGCTTCTGATAATTGATTAATACTCAATTAGAGCCATCTTTATTTTTGACAATTAGCACCGGAGATGCCCAAAGACTTCTTGATGGCTTCAACATTCCCTGTTCCACCAAGGTATCGATTTCTACAGATACTTCTTCTGCTGCCTTTGAGCGGTGGATAGGTCATGACCTGATAGGGGGGGTAGTCTCCCGTGTCCACCCAATGCATAATCCTGCAAGCACAACCCAATTCATGATCATTAGTTTCAAAAATGCTGTGGTACTTTTTAAACAGATATATCACCCTATCCTTCTGATCTCCAATAGACCAGTTAGCGCCTCCCACGGAACCACAGTAATTACGCTGAGGGGGGTTTTTAGAGGAAAGCTGAGATCTTTCCACAAACCAAAGTTGTGTACCTGTTGGACCTCATCAATAGGGATCATGTGCAAGTAAGCCACCACTTGGTGCTGCAAAATCTTCATCACCTCCTTCTGCAGATTTTCTATCAACACCTTCACTTCCCCCTGCCCTGGTAACAGTAATCCAGGAGTCACATGAGGTTCAAGTCGCGATTGGTGATAAGGCCCCACAACCTCTCCATACAGACCTCTCAGAATATCAATTTCAAGCTCTGTCCCAATAATGACCTGATGCCCTGAAAGGATAGTCCAAGCATTTGCAGCTCATAGCGGAATCCCTTTGTACTCATAAATCTGGTTTGGAAGTATTCGGGTCCTCTGCTTCATCCATCAATATTTTACAGGAATCACACCATCACTATAAGCAAGATTAATTTTCCCAGAGCGGATTGGGTCATCTGGGACTCCACGGGAAGTAAAATAGATATGATTCTGTTGTCCCAGTATACTGATGGTTTCATCTGTCATATTAACCATAGCCCCAAAGTGCCACATAAATGCAGCCCCAATCAACATGTCATAATGGTTATTAGGCTACACCACAGCTGGAGCGGATACACCAACAGAACTGAACCTCAAGGGCAATGATCTATATGCGCCTTCGGGCACAGTACTCTGGGCCCCCGCAGTTCCATACACTACTTGGGGTCCAAATCTGGCTTCAGCGGAAGCTTAGCAACAAGCTTAGTGGATATTATATTGACAGGAGCGCCTGTATCAATGATCGTTTGAATTTTGGTATTCTGCACAAATATATAACAGTAGGTGCATTCTAAATAAGAAGAACCCTTGTTGTTTGATACATAAACATTCAAGGATGTATGTTTATTCAGAAAAGTGCGCATACCAGCCCCAACATGAGGATACTCTTTGGCAATATTTTCTACAGGAATCGCCACCTCCACCCCCTCCAAAGCTGCGACGTATGCAGAGGGAATCCGCCAATTGTACCATTCCGCTCAAGGATCTGCCAAGCGTATGGCTTATACATATTTTGGTGAAACTCCAAGTCTGTATTACTGGGGTCTCTTCCTCAGCTTGATGCCAGAAGGTGGTAAGGG
Source organism: Massospora cicadina (assembly GCA_022478985.1). NCBI lineage: Eukaryota > Fungi > Entomophthoromycota > Entomophthoromycetes > Entomophthorales > Entomophthoraceae > Massospora > Massospora cicadina. Next base: position 3,440 of record JAKSZP010008132.1, on the reverse strand, counting down.
ATCTGTTGATATAGTAAATCCTCAGTGTGTTCCACAGGGCCAACACAAAGTGATTCATGATAAATATCAGGGACAGTTACATTTGTATCAGCGGAAGCAGAGCGTCCCATCTCTACTCCGCTCGCCCTTTTCCCTGTTCATTTGGGACCACGGATACTGTATGGACCCTTGGTTTGGTCTGATAAATAACCGCATAATGACCTGTTTGGCCACATGAGAAACAAGTGTTGGGGACCGGCACTCATCTATGAATTGCTCCAGAAGGTCTAGGTCTACTTTGGAACCACGGTTTATTATGGACCCAAGGATAAGCGGTTTGATCATAATAGGGACTTAAAGGACCTGCCCATGAGTTAAGTGGCCGAAGGATGACCCACCAATAGCTCCCATATTGAGTGGATCCTTTGTTTAATGAAATTTTAGTGGCCAATGCAGGATCCTTCCACTCCACGTTGGGAGCACTAAAGTTGACAGATAAATGGCGTAAATGATGGATGATTTTATGTAACTCTGCATCCTCCTGAAGAGTGTACACCATAGCATTATGCAAGTCGCGGTAGGGCTTGATAGCCGCTGGCATCACTATGCCCGCTTCCTCTTTAGATAAGATATTTGCACCCAACAACACATGAGCCTCATTAGTTAACCGCTCTGCAAACTGTATTAAAGACTCATTTTTTTGTAAAGATATTGTTAAAAAGTCCGCCTTGCGCAGAGCCATTTTTGCTTTGCCCCCAAACAGGCGGATTACAATCTCCTTCACCTCTTGGTAAGCTACAGTACTGTTTTTAAGATAACATGTAACTTGATTGGCACATGAAACATCTAAAATAGACAACAACAGTTTAGCTTTTCATCAATATGAATCCCCTCTATGGCAAACTCAAACTTCTTGAAAAACCCATGTATGTTACCATCACGGTTAAATGGGGCAGTCTGTCACTGCAGATTTCTTTTTCCTTAACAACCTTATCTAATTTATACTCTGCACAGTCTAGCTGCTCCGTCGTGCTGCTCAAGAGGTTGGCAAGTTGGTTGGCATGGTCGCCTACCAGGAGTAGTTGACGGAATGCATAGTTGAGCTACTCAGTAATATTCTTATTTTCCTGAAAAAGCATTTTTTGCGAAAAGTAGGGTATCCAAAGCAAGCTTCAGTTACCCATATTGAGAGAATTCAGTCACCAGGGGTAGTACCTCATCGCAGTAAGCTGGTTGAGCCATAAGTGTAATTGAGGTAGTTTTTTAGTTGATCAATGGGCCCCCTGTAGTGAGCACCACTGTTAACTTTTTGGCGGATATGGTCTATTTCCGCCAAATGAATCGCGCAGGGTTTAGCTCACTGAGCAACGGTCAAATAATATGGAGATTGTTGACCTTAATTAAACGTAATAAATTGATATATAAGACTAGGAGGCAATCGCCTCAACTATACTATTTTTATTTAATATAAAATATATAGCAGATCTTCTTTGTTCACGCTCAATCTTCTTCTTCTCCCAAAAACCTCCTCCCCTTGATCATCTCATCCTGCTTGTATTGTAACAATTTCAGATGATATTACTTACACGTCTTAGTAACTCAATTCGCCATATCTCATTGGTTACATCAAATAATCCAATATCGCCTCATTTTGAAGCACTTAAATTAACATTACAAATTCAATTCCAACGGATTCCATTCATGTCGCCGGATGGCCTCAGCCAATACTAGTTTGATTCCAATGGCTTCCAATCATTTCGCTGGAAGACCTCAGGCTTATCATCCATTCATATCAAAATCACAACACCAGACAACAGACTTAATTATTCTAAGTTTCTTACCTGCCACAAGACTGGCATCTGACCAGACGTTAAGGCCTCTAATGTGCACCATGTGCAGATGAAAACTCTAAGAGGACTATTCTGGAAAAAACATGGCTCAATAGATGTGGGGTGCTTTATTTGAAACCAACATTAATATCAAAGAACTCCTTCCTGATAATTCCCTTCTTAGCGCAACAGAACCAAAAAGCACTCTAAGTACAATCTTTGCACATGATACCCATGTAGTCACGCGCTCACAGCGCACTTCTATGCAGTCAGAGGGCAAAGATGTCAACAAACCACATGCCCTAAAGATCCTTAAGCTCTCACAAGATGACAATACATACAGATCCTCAGATGTCTTTTTACTCAAAGGAGTTAATGTTGCAATATACATAGATACCCTAGCCATCCAATGCCCTTCATTGGCAAGCAACTTTTCGAAACTATAATTTAATTAATCCTACTATTATTCATACATTAAAATTATGCTCTTTGCTTTACTTTGAGTACATATATATTGATATTTTAGTTAACAAAGTAAAAGCTTGGTCCAAAATTGATATTGGTGCATAATAAATATTTCTCAACTTTTTTAGTAAAAAGCTACTAATAGCCCGTGATGTTAATCATTATAAGAAGTATGGGACCATAGAGACCACTAATACTAGGAGCTAAGGAGCATACAGCGCTCTGACCCTTTAGTTTATATTACTTGCAGCCAGTGCTCCTGCAGCTAATTTACTTAACTCAAACTATGATATACTGATAGGTGCCTGTTTCCTATGAATTTACACATAACTTGAAATTTTAAAAACAACAATCAAGCTATACTGGACAAATTACTGCCCCTTATACTATTTCTAAAATGACTAACCCCAACAACCAAGCCCCCTACATAATTTTAGTATAGGGGATGACATTTTACCATAAGTTACTATTCAAGGGACTATAACATATAAAACCACCTGACAAAATTATGGAGCGCCGCAGATTCCCAAATTGGGCCTTCAGAACCTCCAATTAGCAAGGGGTTAAAAGCCATAAGAATGGTTTTAAAGCTAATGATATTTGAAGGGATAGTAGTAGAGAAGTACCAACCATGGGAGCTCCTACAGGAACCTTGCATGGCCATATTAATCCTAGGCCACTAGGATATATTTATACTTGTAGCCCACTTAAATGAAATCATTATTTTTATTAAAAAAAGATCGTCTCCGTCCTGAATTTAGTCCCTAAGGAAGAGATCCACAAAGTAACAAGGATTAAGGATCTCTCTTTATTTGGACTGCCTAATGAAAAAACCTGGAGTCTACCCCCTCGGGTTGGGACAATCTAGTACTAAAAAAACCTGGAGTCTATTCAGTTATCCAAAGAGAGAGACTTGATGTGCAAACCAAGGAGCAAAAGGATTAGGCTATGTCACTTTAAAAAAATAGTCTGCCATTTTTTTGAATGTGACCTCAGAAAGAAAAAAAAGAGTTAAACACTTAATTGATATTGGTGATTCAAGGATAGTTTAATACTACTACATGAAATTTTCCAACTCATGAAAAGGTTATAGATGAGGAATTTGACAAAATATTAACGGCTGGACTTCTGGTCCCTTTAAAGAGCCCCTGGGCTATTCCCATTCTT